>JAYMSZ010003165.1:0-10917 GCA_036897665.1 Pelargonium citronellum | reverse complement strand
GTTAAGCTACACAATATGAGAAGTTCTCTCATAATTTTAACTTAAAACCCTCCATCCCACCCGACTCAACATGAGTTGAATTCACGACTTCACCAAAAAAAAAAAAGGAAGAAATGTGTTGATTGAGCATCTCCTAAGAGGCCGTCTATAGTATTTACTTGGAGAACAAAAATGTAGTTTAAAAGCATTTACTTCGAGTTCAGAATAAGATTCATTTACTTTTCTGATAATTTATTTTATCAAATTAAGAAAAAACATTACTAATTTGATATTAACAAATACATGTCAAATATTCTTTACAAAAACACATATATAGAAAGCTTAATATACTCTAATAACTAAAAAGTTACAACTGCTGTACCAAAAGAAGAAAAAGTTACAATTGTACATGTTATATTTAAACATTTAAAGTAATAAATTATTTTCATTATTATTACTAAGTACATTGAATAAAGATTAATGAATTATGAATAAAAAAGTTTCATAATCAAGAAAATTGCAATTTGTCCATCACATGTATGACAACGACCATATATGGGTTGCTACATAAAAAAAATGAATGTCATTCTTTTTCCAAATGAATATTTTTCATATGAACTATAAAATACTACTAAATTGAAGATTTGTGATATGATTTGTAAATATAAGAAAAATATTTCATTTGTCCAATGAACTTTCTTGTTCAGATCTAATTTGATCCATGATTCTTTTTCTTTTAAAACCCAAAATGGTTTGGACTATTTTTAACTCAAAATAGTCTGTACTTTCAAATATGGACCAAATTTGGCCCCTAATTTTTTTATATAAGTTACAATGGCAATGACCATTTTGCGTCAATATTTAAAAGTTTAGAGATTATTTAAGTTTAAAAAAAATCACAATCAAATTGAGTCTTTTACCTAATTATAACATGATTTATATACTTCTTTAAACATAAAAAATAGATAATTATGAATGGGTGAAATTGTGAAAATAAATATTTACTTACTCAATTAATTTTTTATGTATATTTATCTAGATATTTTTTAAATGAATCTAATTGTCGTTTTATTAAAATAGTTAAGAAAAACAATTGAATTATGAATATTTTTTTAAAAATAATTTTATATATAAATGAGAATTGTTGAACTCATCGTACCTGCAATAGTAGGCTATTAGCATATTCTATATTGGAAAATAGTTTCTATTTTTATTTCCTAACTATTGGAGAATCAATCTCTATTTGGGAATTAAACTATCTAAAAAATATTTATAATTTATTTATATATGTAAGTTCAAGTTTAAGTTTTTATTATTAAAAATAATAATTTAATCATGTACCCAATTATTTTTCCACCATCCTTAAAAATAAATTGAACTTACAAACCAGCATGAGAAACATCTATTGCGGTATAGACTACAATGCAACCTATGTAATAATTAGCCTGATCAGGGAGTACAATTAAAGAGAAAAAATAAAAAGTAATTAATGTTGGTCTTGTTTATAAGAAAATGTAAAACTGCCAAATGATATGAAGATGAAAATGAAAAATATTGATAAGATAATGTAAATGTACAACTCAATTGCAAAGTATCAACAATGTCATAAAATTACAGAAAATGAATCTAGAATCAATCACGGCTTGCATTAATTTTAACCAACATGAAAACTAAAACCTATAAATTTTGACTATTTTTTTGCACGAATTATTTAAAATTAATATTTTTATCAATAAATATAATATTTCACGGGGTTTTGAACAAATTGTGAGATTTTTTATCAATATAACCCTTTGTTATTTTTCTATAAAGAAATAGTCATTTTATCATCAATCAAGGAATATGATGTGATAAAATAAAATTAGACTTATTTCTATTTTGTTTTGTTTACCTAAATCTCATATATATCCTTGATAATTTGATAATATTAATTAAATGGTATGATTTATCTTTTAATTTTGAAAAATAAATTATAAATAAAATATTTTTCTTAAATTAATAGGAATCGTGACACATTTAATTACTTTTGGAAGTGGGATGTGTTTCAAATAATCTAACTTGTGGCTTTGGTTAAGCCAGTTTATGAGGACTCATACACACCCCAATAAATTTGTCGGAGCGAGCGATCCGCTAGATTTTTTTTTTTTAATAAGGTAACGCGTTCTCATAGACGACTTAGTCTAAGAAAAATAATGTTTAGCTCAAAATCCTCATTCTCTATGTTATATTAGATTATATAAACACAATTTATCTTGTCATTAATTTTATGATCAATTTTGGTCATTATTTTTTTAAAGCAGATTTGGTATGTGTTATATATATATATATATATATATTTTGTCATAGCTAGAAAAGGTTACAAAATTATGCAACCAAATAATTATATATGGTTTTTATATGTAGTTTAGGTTCATCTGAATAAGTGGCATTGTTAATGACATAGGTTTAATTTTTTTATTTTTCATGCCATTGTTAACACCATTGATTGGTCCATCCAATTAATTATATATGGTATTTATATATATAGTTTTGTTAACACATAAACAAAAATGAATATTCAAATAATTGCAGTGTTCATATATAGTTTAATTTCATATAGTGATTGACAAATAATTGGAGATACGAAAATTGTCCAAGAAATTGCGAGACGCACTCGTGATCTCCTCCACCTAAGCCGCTAGATAGGTCATTTGTGATCTCCTCCGACATAGAAGATATGAAAACTAAGTGGCCAATCGATCTGTTAAGCATTCATATGATTTTATCAGGAAAGAAGAAGTGGCGTCGATGATTGAATCCATTTAAGAACCATCTCAATTAGCTTTTTCTCCGGAATGGTTACCGTATATGCACGCCAGCCATCAAATCTAAATCATCATATTTGGAATAAAACTACATACGAATACCATATAATAAAGGAAACTACATATGAATAACAAAAACTACAAATATTAAAACCAAAAGGTAAAAACAAACACAACAGTCAACACCATTTCCTTTTCACTGCGGTGTTCTTTGCAATTAATTTTAGAGGATAGGTTAGAGATATTTTAAGAATATCTATCAAACCTGCAACAAATCATCTACAAGTAATACAACCCCACAACCACAACATAAGATTCAGGAACTCGGGTAAAAATAATTAAATATATTACTGATGTTTCCTTTTACTCATCAATATCAAGTTTTTCTTTTATATCATATATACACCATTGATGCAATGCAAGTCATAACAGAGCACATGAGATCCTTAAAAGAAATTTTCCTAAATACCACATATAAGATTCTTATAAGAAATTTTTTTTTCAAAATAAAAAAATATACCTGTATAGCAGCAACGACTATGCGGCCGACGGTGGTGGCCAGTGCTCAGAGGAGAGAGATAGACTTTTTCTTTTGCTGTGAGTGAATGAGTGTTGGCTACTATGAGTGAATTAGAGAGAAAAATATGTTATATAGCAATTAGGGTTTTGGTGGTTAGGGTTTTAATGATGCAAGTGGCATTTTAGTCATTTTGTAATGTTGAAAGTTTTTATTTTTATTTAATAAATAGTGGGTCCCATTGACACGTGTCATTCAATTGGACTATCAATTGGAGAAATTTTAGTGACACATGTCACTCAATTGGGATACCCATTGAAAATTATATATATATATTAGATTCTGGGTCCGCCCCTGGTTGGGGCTTGAATATATTTTGGATTATATATATATATGTTGTGTATATATAATATAAAAAAACTGACCGGCCGATCGACCCGGTCCTCTTGGCCGACCGGGTTGACCTCCGGGTTGGGTTTTAAAACATTGATTGTAGTTGTTCTTATTTTCTATGATAAGAGTTTTTTGGTATGCAAATAAGAAATTGTAAATTTTTTTTTTCTAAAACAACGAGCTCTAACTTTGATTGTAATTAAGTTGAGGTGTTGTCAGGATTTACATAGCGAATTCAAGGTGATTTTTTTATTATTGCGTGCGCAGGGTAGCAAGAGGTTTTTGGCTTTAATGACGGTTGCAAAGAAAAAGAACATGACTTGGAAGGTGGTGGTTCGGGCGGAGCCCTCAGATAAACCTTCAAGTTTGTTGTCAAAAAATCGAATGGAAGGTTTGGTGGCAAGGGCCGGTTGACAAAGTTCTTCAAAGCTTCAAGTGCAATTGTTGTTAGTTTTTTGTACTATTTGGGCTGTGGGGAGAATTCTAGTGTCTTCAACTTGACTATTCAGGTTCATGATAAAGAGGATTCATGTGCATTCAGTTTGATTATTCAAGATGTTTTAATTATTGTTGCTCGGTTTAGTAGTGTTCGTTTTTTGTTTATAGATTCATCTACGAAACCAAGTTGCCTACAAATTAAGTAGGTCATCGGCCTTTTGTCAGACTTGTACGGATGGATTGATTTTCAAACCCCTATTTTATATCTTTCTAATTATCCTCTCATTTGAAGTTCTAAATTATAAGTTTGTTGGCTTAAAAATTTCTATTATTATAACAAAGCACATCACGTGTGTGAGTTTATTACTATAGATTATGATTCATTAGATGCAACATATGGATTATAGTAATCAATATATTGATTAATCATGTCTTATAAACCTTCATTTTGGTCACGTTTGCAACTACTATAATTAAGATGAGAATCGTTTCCTGAATCTCTTATTAATTCATAAATGAATCCTTAATTAATGATTAATCTGATCCGATTAGCAATATATATATAATCTAATAATAAATGTACAAAGATAAATATAAGATGATAATAGCAAACAATGTCTGCTCCTCCTATTGAGTTGGGAGTTGAGTGCGCAGCCATATTTTTGTTTTTTGTTGGTAGGGAAAAATAATAAACAATTGCCACTTATTTTCTTTTTCACTGTTAAATGCAACAAAAAATAAAAGTGATAATGTGTTCAAAAAATCAACACATTATTGACTAAAATGTAGCTATTAGCGTATTACTTTATTCAAACCGCCCTTAATATGGAGCTTCTTTATTGCATAATTACAAAATATTTTCATATCTGATCCTTTTTCCTTTTTTTGGGTTCATCTTTTCACTGCAGTAAATATCACTTTTGTTGACCGTCGAATTTCGTCGTTAAACCTATTTTTTGTTGGCCAAAATATTGTTCTACCTGCCACTATCAAATATCTTGTCACCACATATAGGTTTTCGTGATGGCCATAAAAATTGGGAAGCAACTTGGCGCATGCATCCGCTTTACATGTCTAATACATATAAGACACGTGTCATGATGTGATAGATGGAAAGTGGATAGTATCTATATTATTTGGATAGCTTGGGTTTTCAGTCGGGTGGGATAGTGGATACCTTCTTGAAATAGATGTAATCAACGGTTATAATTCATTTTTACATGTACATGCATTTGATATGCACCAAATAATACATACATGAATTATTTCCCTTAAATGTCGCTAAAGATCATTTCTGGTGATGACTTTTCTTAGTAGTAACAACAAAAAATCAATTTCAGTAACAATTTTAACTATTACAAAAGTACAATTTTAATGATTGTTTTTTATTATCAAAATTTTAATATTTAGTGAGACTTACCTTCGTTACAGAACGTGCATATACAATTATGACTTCAACCATTAGTAACGAAAATGATATTTTTAATAACGACTTGGTTCTCATTAGAAGTCCTCATTTGACGTCGACTTTAACTTTCACCCAATTAGTTTTTTTTTTTATATTTGCTAGAGAAATGTATATGTATATGTATATGTATATACGGGTGGTCCATCTTTGTACAACTATTTGAATTTTAATCTTTTAGTTTTTACTATTTAAATGAGAATCAAAATTCACAACCACTTGCTAATTATAGTGCTAATTATTGTGTTAATTAGCATGACTATATATAATTATGACTTACATGAAATAATTGAAGTTATTAGTTAGTCCTTCAAGTAACTTCAACACATGTTTTTAGATAATTCAATGATCAATGAGCATGATTTGACACAATGATAGATGTACCACTATTCATTTTCTTCTTGAGCTATATATATTTGCTTCTTAATTAGGTTTTCATAAAGAGATTGACATATATTCACTTTTGATAAAGATTTTGATTGCGCCCTTGCTTTTGTTTGCTAGTTTGGACTTGAATCTTATTTTGTTATCTAGCTAGATGATCTCTTTTAAATAATTAATCATGCAAATTGCAATAATAATGGAAAGTTTCCATGTAACATGATGAAAAAGGAAGATATCATGAAGTTAGCAACTTCAATTCTAAATTATAAGATTTCGATGAGTTAACAACTTTCAGCGCTGTTCATCAACTTTAACATACACATATATAGAGAGATTTTGTCCACTTTATCTTCTTATTTCAACACTCTCAGCTTCACGTGTAAAACCATCTCTGATACCATGTTAAATTTTAATAATGAATTACACACAATGACTTTAGCTTCCACTACTAAAAAAATCAATCTTATTAGGGTTTCACTTGGACTATTATATGTAGCCATTTTACTATATATTTTTTCAATGTGATACATTTTATCACATGCTTCAACAAATTTAAAAGGAACTTGTGATTGCAACATCATGCTTAACTATTTAATTACTTGTCCTTTAATATATATATAAATACATAGAGAAAATGAAATATGAGCCAAGTTATTTTTGGTTTAGTTAAGTCAAACCAATGTGGTGATGACACCTCATTAAATTTCATTTATACTCACACAAGTGAATTGGTGGGAGTGGAGCGACCCGTCCGGATCCAAAGTTTTTAATGATGTGTCATCACCTATTAGTAGCTATGACTTAGTCTAAACCAAAAATTAATTGACTCGAGGGTGTTTGGATTAACTTCTTAAAAATAACTCTAGATTTCTCCTCCTCAATATACATACATATACGCACACATACACATACATATATATATATATACATATATATATATATATACACACACTTTATATATGCATGCACACACATAACTTTAAACTATATACGTGTAGCCACCCTCGTGCTTATTGTTCTTGTGAAAATTTAGGTAATCATTGTACAAATAATATATGAGACTTGGAGGATTGCATATAGGTATAGTGCAAGCAAATCATGCGTTTGAAATCATTGTAACATATAGATATGGTTTCGTGATATATAATCTAATCCATCAGACCATCACCATTGTTTCTAATGGATGCTTACTCTGTATTCCACCCATTTATATATATTGTATCATGTATACATATATAAATAAAAACAGACAATTTATATATAAATAAATAAGTAAATAAGCTTACTTTAATCACTACCAAGATAGGTTCATGCAACCAATTTTAGGATTTCGCATGAATTAAGCATGCTAATTAAATTTTTATATTAGATTTCAGCTGCTACAATGATGATCATCCAACTTCTATAATAATGCCAACAAATATGTTCATGTCGTCATGCACACTGATGCAATAATTCAATTTGTCATGATATATAGTTTAATTTAAAATAACTCACAAGACAATAAGCTTGACTTTCCTCACAAATCTCTATGGTCAATTAAGTTAGGGCTTTTTAGTTGGTGAGGAAGAAGAAAGATAGTGGTGCTATAAACTATATAAGTGAGAAAAATTATATTCTAATTCATAACTTGCTTATTTATTTATCTCTCTATAATCTTATTAGTCTCAACATCTTAAAATAATTGTCTACCTTTTATGTTGAATGAAAATTAAGTATTAACTAGTTAAAATTCTTTTTTCTTTTTATGTTCTCATGTTACCTTCTTCTAACAAATTTAAAGAAATCTAACTCATTCATATTAGTGATAAAATTAATATTTCATGCATAACTAACTAAATAAAATTTAAAAATAGATATACTTTAGGCATATTTTTATAGAACAAGTGAACAATTATTTTGTTAGGCAGTGAGGACATGTTTATGTGATTAGTCGTGTGAGATTTATTTGTTTGATTGTAATTCAAGTTATTTATGCATAAAATGTTAATGGTATAAGTGATCATCTAACTATACATAAGTACATGAATGTTATTTATTTCATTAGCATTTAAAAATATATTTAAAATGTAAGATGCATGTTATTTTTACAATTGTTTATCATATTATTCAATCTCATTAGAATTTAAAAATATATTTATTTCACTTATTTTTTCCTAAATTTTATACATGTCTTAACATCCACTCTATGGTATACTATACATGTGCAAAGTGTAAAATTTGATGAAACTTTTTTTTGAACAAATGAAACTTTAAATTTTATGTCAAAAAAGAAGAAGATAACCTTTGGATACTATAACACAAGATCGAATAATATATGTATTAAGGATAATTAAGAATAGTATAATGTTTTTGGAGGATTGTTTGAAAATTTAACCACTAATGAAGAAGAAGAAGAAAAACTTGTTAGTGGTTCTTTATACAAGCCATGCAAGCTAGTTGTTGTTAAATTACTAAATTGAGATCATCTAGAAAGTTTACCAAATTGACATGACTTGCATTTGTGCAAAGAAAGATCATTATAAAAAATAAAATAGAAAAAAGTGATGGAGGTGAATGTGATAGTGGAGTTCAAAAGTTAAAAATCATGAAACTATTTAAATAGGAATTAGCTTGAGAAAGTGTAGGATTAAAGTTGCATAGACTTGTGGGAATCACAATCTTATCAAAGATCTTTTGTTTGACAATACGTATACGAAATAGTTTTAAGAAAATCATATATTCGATCACATGTGCATTATGAGTAATACTACTTCTATATGTCTGCTCTACTTATGTTAATCTTGGATTACAAAGTTTAAACTAGCTAGGATCACCCCATTTTTATACATGTTTTACGTGTCGCTTTCTCTTTACAGACACGTCAATATCATTTGTGCATTTATTATAAACTAGTGTGAGAGTATGTTGTTGAAGGCGTGAGTAATTAATGTCCCACATTGAAAAAATATAAACATATTTATCACAAAAATTCTTAATTTTTGTGACAACAAAAAATAAGCTTTTGTCATGAGTTGGGCTTAGAAACAGTGATCATTGGGGTGACATGGATAAAAGCTAAGTATTGGTGAGAATTTGCGCTTTTATGCTTTGGCGACAACTTTTCTGTCGCACAAAACTGTGCTTCCATGACAAATCTCTTTATGTCGTGAACTTTGAGACTTTCCGTGATAATACTTTTGGTGACAACAATTACTGACTTTTGGTGACAACATATGAGTTTGAGCAACTACATTGGTTGTCACAGAAAGTGAAATTTCTTGTAGTGAATGAAATTATATTAAAGTCAAGCTCCACTAATAAAGTTGACGTTATAGTAGTTGAAGCTTTCAACTATCAAATAGATTAATTTCTCTTATATTATTCTAGTAATTTTGTTCTCCTCATATTGTTTTTTTTTTACGAGTTAATGAGTTCTGCTTGGTGCTATTGCGTGTTAGATGCTTTGAAGATTACAAAGGTTGATCTTATTATCTCACTATTGTAGTAAAAAATTTAACCAATTATATGATAATTGATCGTTCTTTTAAATATTTGAGATCTGCGAACCAGGATATTTATGTTAAAGTATTTGGTACCATACTACCATGTTAGATATATCATAATGAAGTTATGGTGTGTTTGGGAACCAATATTTCATCTGAAATGTTGGATTTGAACCAAATGAAGTGTTTGAAAACTACAAAAATTTGGATTTGAATATGAGTTAAATCAAATAGCATTTAAAACATGTCTACAACATGAGATTTAAAATGACATCTTATACCTTTTCATTTAAAATAATCTGATTTTCAAACATTATATTTGTATTTGAAATACAACATCTCAAATGATGAATTTTAAATCAAAATCATGTTCTCAATCGCAATCTTATCGTAATAAAGTTGTAACAGTGGAGTCTAAGAACCTCATTATTGTTAATCCCTGGCCGTACCTACGTCATATAATTATATACAATACATTGAATGATTTGAATCATAGGATAAGAAGATAAGTTTGGTACCATCTTAATCAACCATATGGAAAGAAACCAAACTATAATGTTATACATAGAGCGCCACAAATACGAGTTGATTTTCACCTTTTTTTTATAAAAAAATAATTATAAATTTTTATTTAACAAAAAAGTTAAGGATAATTGCATAATGGTTACGTTAAATTTTTGTGTTATGCACAAAACGACAATGACATTATATTGTTTCAACTAACTGCAAAATGTTTTCATAAGTTGTATTGTTACTAACCGTATCAAGTTTTTAGAATTTTTTCTTTTACTTTTTCTAAAGTTCAAAAGTTGCTCAAAAAAACTAAAAAATTACTCCACATGTCGAAATTACTCCACATCTCTATACACAATGAGCTTGATTTTTTTGCCTTCTTTTCCTCCAATTTTTTGTCTGAATTAGATTATTGCATGTCATTAGGTAATTTTGGGTGTCCGACTCATAATTGTGTATCATATGCTGCTATATTGGCTGAAGATTTCTACAAGGCCTCGATATTGTACAAACATCTTTGATTTCACTATCCTCGGATGTGATGGATCTTACTCACCTTCAGGAGCGAAGATTAGATGGAAAGTCCATGATAATAGGTGAAATACGCATCCCCCAATTTTGTAGCTCAATTGGGGTGCTCTCCCCTTTTAATCTTAAACTCCACCTCATACTATTGGCAATGAGTCTTGTATTCGGGACCTAAAAAAAATGCAAAACGCTTAAATTGGTTGGTCCATCAAACCCTAGTAGTAAACATATTTTTGTTGCATGCAAATAGAAAAAGAGTTACTCCTTCTCATCATTTGGCCAACCTCGGTAGACTTGGTCAAAGTCATATGTACATGTAGTAATTTTAGGGGTAATTACACTAAACCCCCTCTATTTAAGACCAAAAACACATGACCCCCCCCCCCCCTCTTTTTTTTTTTTATATATCAA
>JAYMSZ010003164.1:0-10920 GCA_036897665.1 Pelargonium citronellum | reverse complement strand
AGGGGCGCCGAGTTGGCCTCCGGCAATCCCCCCGCGGCGGGAGCCATTCGAGCACGGTCTCATCCCCATCCCCAAGCTCATCTTCACCGACCCAATCCAAACCTTAGCTCCTCTCAAGCAGAAGCTCGTCTCGCTCTCCCGGGATCACCGCCTCGACTCGGCCCTCATCTCCGAGGCCCTACAGATCTCCATTGACCATGCCAGGCTCGTCATCGACGCTCTCGCCTCCATACTTCACTCCGACTCCGACCCGCTCGTGCGCGCCAAGCCCGAACAGGTCGACTCCGTCGGGGCCGATGTGCATGATCTGATGCTCTTCCTGTATATTCAGTCATACAAGAGATTGCTGCCGAGGTCGCATAAGGATTCGGCATCGGTTGCGGATGTTTGGCCCTCCACTTCGGCGTTCGATGGCTATTTGTCCGCTCTCTCGCCCTTGCAGGTAATTTGTTTCATTGTTCGTGCAATGTTGGTTGCAAGTTTGTGGATTCAGATGCTCAATTTGAAAAGGATTTAGGTAGTTTGCTATAGGCTTCTAGCAATCTAGCATGTTGTTATTGGAGTGGTATTGTTGGGGGATTGTATGTTTTACTTATGGGGCTATCAGAATTTAATGTAAGTTTAATTTTGAAATGTTATTGAAATATGATTTTCTAATTTGAAATATTTTGACATGTATGAAGATGAGGTTGAAGATAATAGAAATGGGTTGGCTATAATTTGCTTTTTTCTCGTTAAGATGTTCTTCATGTTAAGTATTGCTGAAATCTTGACTGGTGACTCACATTGAGGTAGGTAGCAATTCATGTGGGTTTAGGAGTTGTTTTTTAATATAATGGTGGCAAAAGGAAGGGTATTTATTTGAGAAACTAATTCGGACATTTATTGTGTTTAAGCTGTCTTTAGAGCCTTGTTAATGATATATGGACACAATGAATGGTTCAAAATGTTATTGGTAAGAGTTTCAGATAAATTCACTTGAGTTGATTGTTTTGCTCGTTTAGTCATTGTTTATTCTAAAGTTATTAATGAAAATTTATGTATAAGAATTCGCTTGAGTTAATTGTTTTTCCAAGTATGAAAATTTCAGCTGTAGATGCGACAAGTTAGAATTGGCATGTGCTGCAAATTGCTTCCCTTTATCTGCTAAAATGCATATGGTGGGCCCACCAAAATTTCTTTCTTCTTTTACGTTGGGAGGTCCCATATCTTTAATTGCCCGGGTAACTTTTTGCCTGGATGATTCACTGGTAGATTTCAGAAGCACATTCAACAGAATTAACTGTGTTTAGTTTTATTTGTTTAGTTGGACACTTGGACCGATCTATTATTTGGATTAGTTTGTCTATCTGTTTATATATTGTTTGGGCCATTTTGTATTTGCTGAAAGAAACTTACTGTTGCTGCAATGTTCCTATCTCTTATGCAGCTTGTGCGCAGCAATAGCCGTAGGTTTATGCCCTCACAGGCTGACGAGGAGGCACATCAGTTATCCTATTTGCAAAAGCACTTGGCTAACATAGTTTCCCTTCTGGCGGAGCCTGTAGAGGGGGAAGGCGAAGAATCTCTGGTTTGTTAATGACTGCTAATCCTCTATAGTTCAGCTAAATTTCCTTCTCATTTTCCTCCACAAACCTCTTGAAGTAGAACATATGCTGGGATTCTTAGCTCTATTTTGGTACAGACTTATAACCTTAGGCCAACCTTAAGTGCACATGAGCATATAATCTATGTATCAGTTGGTTGTGGGTTTGATCTTTGCCAATGTTGTACTGGTCTATCTAATGACATTAGAAGTGCAATTTATCAGTATAATGATTGAGAACTTTGTTCAGTGTTTATGTTTGGCTCAAATCTCAATTATGGGAATTTCACACTAGATACACTATTCAATATGATAAACTGCTTGCACTTTTTCTTATTTTTCTGAAGAATCATAGTCAAGGATAGTAAAAGAGATTACCATGGTGGCTTCGTTTGCATTCATTTCAGAAATTTTTTCTTAGTTTCTATTCAAAGAGTTCTTTTATAAGACTGTTAATGCTTGGGGAAGGTCAAAGTCAACAAAGAACTGTTTTCTATTTGCAACCCAGCACATTTACTTTCTTTTTTCTTTTGAAATTCAGATACTTTAAAAGATGAAAGTTTCCCATGCCTAACCCCCTTGTTTGTATTGTTTTCGTTATGTAGCGAAGCAAAGATTTCTGAACGAAAAACTAGATAAATGTTCTAGAAACATCTGGGTAACCTTGGGAAAATGTTTTAGAATATTTGTGGGAACTCTTGGAGTGGGCCTATGAACTTTCATATTTGAATTGGAGCTTGTCAAGCGCATATTTCTTGTATAGTTCTATTTTTTTTAATGCTTCTCAGATTCATCCTACGATGTGCCCATGAATTGAAAAAGGTTTGCTATTTCCTCTTAGGAAGGATACGTCTTGCACCCAATGTAATAGTGGGGGTTGAATGTTATTGATTAAAACCTTTTTCCTCTGCTTATCGTCAATAGTTTATCCAATATCTAGATATTTCTACCTTTTTCATGTTTGAAGGGAAGTCTCAGAAGTCAAAATTACAATTTTATATATACCCCAGATATGGAATTAATTTTAGTTGGTATCAATATATACAAGAATATTGATAGTATTCCTAACATTAAGAATGAATGGGGTATACTGCAGTTATGTAAAAATTAGCACTTCAAGCTGTTCTAATTAAGGAAAATAGAATTAGAGAATTTTCCGCTGTAGTGAGTTTTTATGGGGCAGTATGCATTAGAGATGATTTCTTGCAACACATAGCTCTCTCATGAAGAAGGGGAGAGGAGTTAATAAGTGCATCAATGATGAATCTCCTGTATAAATATAACTCTTATCATATAAAAAGAAACTGAGGAAGTTTGCCCCATCTCTGTCCTTGTATGTCAGCTACCTACTGTGCACTTATTTTTAGTGAATTATAAACCTTTCAAAATTGATGTAGTCTTTATTTGAGTTTCTCTTTGGGAGGACATATGGTCTTCTATATACTACTGATATAATTTCTTATTTTATCTGGAAATATCAAAGTGTTTAAAAAACTTTTATTGTTTCTTTGTCACAACAATTCATTTATGCTTGCAATTGCTAATTCAACCCTATTGTCTTAGGTTATGACCATGGAAAGGTTTGAGCACCTTGGGTTTCTGGTTCAATTTGGTGAGAAGGGGCATGAAAGCATTCATTTGAGTCAAGCTGCTCCATTTTTTGCAAATTCAGATCCCGATATGCCCGCTGTTCCTGTTCCTGCAGCTCAAGTTCATGATTGGCTCCTACAGAACATTGCTACTGCACTAGAACATTTAGCTGAAAGAATTTCTTCCAAGGAAAATGGGTCACCTGGTTCCTCAGATCAGGATGTTGCGATGGCTGATGCCTGTACAAGTACACCGAAGGCCTCAACAAGTGCTAGGGGTCCATGTTTTATTGAGGGGATCTCTAAATCATCATTTGTAAAACAAGCATCTGATATAAAAGGTTCTTCTGTGAAGGTTAGATTAATTTGACATTTATTTACTATAATGTTTTACCATAGTGTAAAGTATCATGCCATGTCTACTTTGTTCTCTCTTACTATTGGCATACAAAGCATGAAAAACATTGCAACTGGTGAAAGGTTTTCTTGTGTAATGATTGACTCGTATATCTAGAAGAGGTATATCCTGTGAACTTTGGACCTGAATCAGATACCTAAACTATAGCCTCTACCTAGCTAGCCTCAAGCTCACTTATGATAACCGAGAAAAATTGGGCAAAGCTAAAAGTAATAAAGAGATCCATATCATTTCTGCTTCATATCAGTCACACGGTTTCTTAGATTTTGTTTCTATATATTTAATCACAAATGTGATTATTGCACTAGGAAAAATTTGTTTTGATCTGGTTAGCTTTTCTTAATTTATGTTGCTGTATTGCAGGTTTTAAACTGTCATGATTCTGTCATTTATATTTTAGCACCTTTGAGATATGCTACCATCTATGGATGTTCTGATGCAACTATAGTTCTTGGAGCTGTTGGCAAGGTAATTATACAATACTATATTTGGTCTCAGTTGAATACTGTGATAGATCCTGGGTGGGATGGTCTTATATTTGTTTTGTTCATATTATTTGTTCCATTTGCTTTGTATAGTTAGTTCATGGCACCTGGTGTCCCTTTTTGGCAATAGCTATCAAATCCTGATTTTACTGTGTTATATATGTATGTAAATGCTATCTGGAGATGACATACATTGTTTTCTAAATAATGTTGAGTGATTTACATCATGGATGCTTCCTTAATGGAAATGATTCTTAGTCTTGATCAACTCCATGTCTCCAACAGGCAGTAAGAGTTGAACACTGTGAACGGGTCCATGTAATTACAGTAGCAAAACGGATATGCATTGCCAATTGTCGTGAGTGTGTGTTCTTCTTGGGCGTAAACCAGCGACCACTCATTGTTGGGGATAACCATAAATTGCAAGTAAGTTTATTATTATGAAGTCAATGTTACCATATTGTTACTTAGGAGGAGGGCAGTATGACCAGTTTTCTTGAATGGTTTGTACATTTTGAATGCTTGCCTTAATTTTCTCATTTCTTGGAAGAGAATTATCATTATTACTTTATTTTATATCGGCCTTGTTTTCTTACGTCTTGTGTTTCATGGCACCATGGTCATAAAAACTAAGTTATACTTTGGACATGTATGGGGAGACAAGGTGTCTCATAGTTCTTAGGAGGAACCTTATTTGTGTCATAGTTACAATTACAAATGCTATTTGGTACATAGGTAGGCACTTGATGGATGATTTTCGTGTAGTATCTGTGGCCGCATAATTTTGATTTAACCAAAGCAGGGCCTAATTTATGCTTGTATTCAGTATAGTTAACAAGCATCTAAACGTATACTTGTGAGAAATTCATTATGCTTAGTGGACATATGGAGAGAACATGAATAAGTAGTTGTAATAAGTAGCTTTTCCTCATTTACTACATTGCTGCAAGGACAAGAATTATAAACTATTTTTGAAATTTGATAAATTCTTTCTATATACTTGTACTGGTATATTATTAAAAACAACAATTTACTTATAAAGAGAAATTTACTACGTTTAGTGAACATATGCAGCAGAACCTTATAACTAGAGATCAATTATTAACAATAAGTTGGTTACATAAGTGTATGCCCAAATAGGTAATCTAGAAGTGTTACCCGACACACACACTCAGAGAGAGAGAGAGAGGTTTCTTTTCTGTTTGAAGTGAAGAACAAATGTATAGCTGGACACTCAGTAATGCTTCCAATAATCTTGTAAAGTAGGACTCTTCTTTCATTTGTCAGCTAACATTTATACCGTTACTTTCGTTTTTATCTCATTTTTTACACTCAATCATTATCAGGTGGCACCATACAATACGTGTTATCCTCAGTTGAAACAACACATGCATGAAGTTGGCATTGAGTCAACTATCAACAGATGGGATGAGCCCCTGGCACTGGGAATGGTTGATCCACATGATTCATTATCTCATCCTGCAGGTGTTTCTGATGTTCAAGCTGAAACAGCGACACATGTAGACCCTGACCAGTTTACAAACTTTCTGGTAAACATTTTTGTTTTTGTACGAACCTAGAATGAATCAGTGAATGATATGATATACAGTTTAATTAACTAGATTGATATGGATGTCTGTTTATTTACTTAATTTTTATTCTCTTAAAATTCTATTTCATCTTTAGTTTAAAGTATAATTGATTTGATTTCATGCGAATAGGGTTTTGCGACTTTTGAGTTTTGTCATCTAAATTTGCTTGAGAAAATGTGTGTTTTTTTAAACTTTATTTTGTTGATCTGCAGATTCCAAACTGGTTTGGAGGTGAATCCCCTGAGTCAACGGAGGACAACCCATTTACATTACCAGATGCCTATGTTACTTCTCAGGAAAGAAATGTATGTGCTTGGAATATGCTGATTATGGCTAGATGATTGAATTTTTGTTTGTTGTACTTGGTTGTCATGTGATGATTTTGTGCATCTGTTTCATTCTATCTGATGTTTGGTTGAATTGCATAATTTCATTTCAGCAAAAGAATTTGGCAGAGATCAAGCAAAAATTGAGGGAGGCACCCCTTGAAGAAAATAAGAAAAAGGAATTATCCTGTGCGCTCCATATGTACTTCAAAGATTGGCTCTACGGTAATGACCCTTTAACATTCTGTAGTGCCATTTTGTAGTCAGTATTTTGGAGATTCACTGTATTATGAAGTTGGGTGTTTTCTGTTATACTTGCAAAATTTACGCAGTCATTCTGAAATTGGACCACTTATGGACCGAGTCTATGATTGTTTAAGAAAATACCAACTGCTATACCTTCTTATCATTGTTAAATGTTCAAGGCATATGATTTTTCATCCACGTTCACCCATTTTTGTTGACATTGTTTAGCTTAGTTGATTATTGATATTTTTTTCTGGGATTCTTTCCATTTCCATGACTAAGGACCAGTCTGTTTATGCCTGACCGACTTCTAAGTCTAATTGCCACATGAAACACGCCTTAAATAGAATATTGACCTCTTAATCATTTGATTTAATATTTTCTTCTTTTGCTGGATAATTCAGTTTCCTATTTCGATGAGATTTGACTGAATTACTTTGATGTTGTGACAGCTTCTGGAAATATTCGTCAACTGTACTGCCTACAAGGTGATTAAATTCGTGAAGACGCCATGGCAAATGGTATAGAAGGATTTCTAGCTTTCTTTCTCCCTCAACCACATCACCTTTCTAGTCATTTTTGTGCACTGCAGGTTGCTGAGAATCTACACCCTATGTAGTTGGAATTGATCCACAAAATTAAGCATTTATGTTGGTGCACAAAATACAATTTGAACTGCATTTGCTAAATCTCACTAAAATATTTTTTTTGAAAAGAATTTTATTGTAATATTTTGTTAATCTAGGTTCCGCCTTGTGAAATTAAAATGTTTAGCATATTTTTGAACTTTTGAGATTGCCAATTCGTCCCAAGTTCCATTTTCAGTTCAAAAATTTATCTGCATATATATCATGAAAAGAATCGGATTACGAGTCTTCCAAGAAACTCTTGATTGCCTTTCTTGTTCTACGAAATGACATGATCTATAAGCTTGCTTGCACGAACAAGATACAATATCACATAACTCGTGAGGCTTGAAATTCAACAAACCGTCTCAATTTGTACAATGAACTGCTGCTCTTGAGCTACCCAAACCAAAGAGAAATGGATTAAAACTTTCCAAACTGCCTTGCAAAACAAATTACATGATAATACATCACATATATACCATGTTACATTTTGATTCATGTTGCCATTGCCTAAACATCTCAATTTCTGAAGAAAAAAATTGACATTATCAAACAGGGATCAATCCGATTATCTTCTCCGCTAGGTCGGGGAAAAACGTGATGAAAAGAAATGCACCTGAGCAGTTTACAGTAGCACAATTAGCATAAGAGATATTAATGTAAGGTTCAAGGAGTAGCTAAAGAACTTACAAACAAGTATAGCTCCGAGGACTCTTGAGATATCTCCTTGAACTGTGACCAAACCTGCTTTGCCAGCATCTTGCAGCTCGGTTGAACCAACAGATTCAAACGTTCCTGCAAAACAAGCACGATTGGTACACTTGCATAGTTGGAACCGAACCAAAAGTAGAGGTGGCACTAACCTGGTTTAACGGATTGAAGCCCAGATGTTATACACGCAATGTTCTCAAAACCAGCTCGATCTAGCTTATCAGCAGCAGCGGAAGACCTTGATAAGAAAAAAAGAAGATATAATGATTCATAGTAACTAATGATACAATAAAGACAACAGAATATAGTGAAATTTCAAGACAACTCTATGGTTTTGTAAACCAAACCATCACAATTGGGAGTGAGGTTGATTCTCATTACCAAACTTAAGATCAACCAAATAATGTTACACGAGAATGAGAATGAGAATGCGAAGCAATGATAGTGTGGAAATGAGTTTCATTCACGTCCCCACCAAATAAACTAACCTCAAACCCTCCTGGCATACAATTAATACTTTACTTTCTGGCGGAAGCTGACTTTTAACTGTTTCCACGAATTCAGGATTAGGTTTAGTGAATGGCAACCCGTAGAACAAACCCGAGAAATTGTTGTGCAGGGTCCTTTTTATGATCGTGCCTGTACAAAATGGAAATTACCATATCAAAATGGACAAAAACAGGTATATATGTTGGAGCAACATTTGAAGAAGTGCAATAATATGATTGATAATTGCAAACTGTACAACTAAGGCAGAACGTGACGGATAATAGATCCGACAAACTAATAACATACAGAGGAGAAGGGTTTACCAATATCATTGTCTTTGTTTTCAATGAAAAGAGGTATGTGATAACATGATTTTATATGAGCTCGTTCGAACTGAGATGTGTCCCGTACATCCACTATTGAGTATCCCTCAACTGCTACAAGCTGCTTTGCTTCCTCACCATTTACGTACTTCACTTCTGCTTTTATTACAAAACTTTGACGGAGTGGTCTGCCTGTAACAAGCCTTCCACGAGGAGCCTTGACTACCAATGAAGATGTCCGGACCCGGAAATGGCTGAGAACACACCCTCAATTCCTTACTTTCATGTACAGTATGTTTAGATTTCAATCTCTATGACACTTCAACGTATCATCACCAAAATCGAACATTAACACAACTAATTGTAACAAAGCAAAATGTGGACAACTTGTTGAATACTCAAAACTATCATGCATTAAGCTTCTAAATAACCCTTCTTCATTTTATAGAAATTTTGTCGACTTCAAAGGAATACAATCCTATCTTCATCTAAAATTCGGAAAACCACTTCAAGTATTTGAAGTGCAAAATAAGTAACAATAACCATAAACTCCATTTCCATTATGTTATCTTTCTCTCCGCCAGAGTCAGATGTTATAAGAACAACACAAATCCATCAAAATGCTATGAACAATAAAGGAGAAATTGCAGATGACCACTACGATGTATTGACTTAAAGCAGATGAGTTCCTAAAACTTATTTTCAGATCAAATGACCACCTAAACTTCCAAATGACCATTCCGTCAGTTAAATCCAACGGATTGACCAATTTTTTTCTTCCAAAATGTCTATCTTACCCTTGTGTTCATTGTTCTTGGTGTTCTTCAATCTGTTCTTGATGTTCTTAGTGTTTCAAAAATAAAATCAAGGTTATGTTTTTGAAACACTAAGAACATCAATAACAAATGAAACGATTGCATGCTAATAAGCTCTAGCAAGGTTATGTTATGCTATAAACAACAAATGAAAGATACATCTATAGAGTAACTTGAGCACACAAAATCTTTTGGATTCTCATTCATGCATATCTGCAGCTAAATTCTCAAATGCCCAGAGAAAACACAGAAAAATCAAGTCTAGAGCTCAGAGGTAGGAACTAGGAACAGAAGTTCAGGAGACAAAGTTGAGGTTTTTAAACTTCAAATTATGAAAACAAGAAGCGAGTGTGCAGAGCAATTGTTGATTAAGAAACCAAATGATAGTAGGAGAAGAAATAGGTTACCTGGTATAAGAGAGGGTGGACCAACAACAAGTACCAAGTCCTCCAGCTGCCATTGTTGTTGCAACCAAGGTCTTCAAGAAGAAGATGATGATTGATTGATAATGTTCAAAACCCTAGCATCTCTCTTTCTCTGCTCAGCTGTGCTCACTCCAGAGAAGCTTCAATGGCCCAAGAAATCTGCAACGCCTAATGGGTTGTTGCCACGTGTTATTTTTTATTTGGATTTACTTGTCGCTCCACTCTCTTGTCCGCATCTAATCCAGTAACCCCATTCCCAGATTCCAGTATAGTTGCTCCATCTAGCACATCATTTTTTTTCTTCATTATTGAGGAAATTATCCATTTTCCAAATTAATAATAATACAAAATACTATTTCAGTACTGTAATGTTTTTTTTTAAATAAAAATAAAAGGCCGGTAAGAATAACAATCTACGGACTTACACATACTATAAAAAGTGGATGATAAAATTTAAAGTGATACGTAATCAAACTTGAAATTATATTAACACGTTTTCAAATTTGAACTCAAATTAATATATAAAAAGTCATCGATCTTTAAGAGCATCTCCAGTCCACAAACTCAGTGCATGAGGTTAAGCAAAAAGTTAGAAACCTTTAAATGAAGTGAAAGAGGCTTAACGGTCGGTTTCTTAGTTTATGACCGATCATTTTCATTTTTTATTAAACATTATATCATCTCCTCTCATGTTAATTACACTGTTTACTTTATAAACGATGTGGTCTCATTTAAGAATTTGATATTGAGTCTCATCGATAAAATGTTTTTCTTTTTCAAATATATTTTGAACTCTTTGCTAATGTGGCAACTAAAAAACCCCTAGGTGTATAAATAGAGTCCCTTAAATATAGAGATTTTATGATTGATAGGTTGCAAGATGTATGAATAGGAAGATCAAAGGACGATCAGAGGATGCTCATTAAGGACGAGATAAAAGTGAGTTCTCATTTGAGTTTAGAGAAATAAAGTGAATAATTTTGTGTTTCCCTATTTTTTTCCATGTATTTTATTTTTGTGTGTATAAATTTTCAGTTTAATTATACGATTTTCTTACAATTTTGGGTTAAATGTTTTTGTCTCCCCTGGGCTGGTTTATTTTTTGGTTTTAACCTTTGTCTAGGATTTTGCATGGTTTCAACCCTTATACTTCTCCAAATTTTTATTCTAGGCCTGACTGGTAATACTAAGTCACTCACACACATGTCATCAAGAACTTACATGATGGTTGCCACGTAGTCAAAGAGCTGCTACGTCACCGCCTCAATCTCCATGATAACAAAACGT
>JAYMSZ010003163.1:0-10922 GCA_036897665.1 Pelargonium citronellum | reverse complement strand
ATCTCAAAACCGTGAAAACTAAATTATCTTACGTACGTTGATAAAATATAAGATAAAGTGACTCATATAAAGGCGCAAGTAAAATCCTACTAAAATGTTCCGTGCACCTCTTAGGGGTGGATGTTCAAGTCATTATTTGTAGCTCGATTATTTAAATTTAAAAAGGCTGATGTTGATGCTTTGTAAAAGAATAAAATAACTTTATACAAGAAGAAAAATAACTTATTTGGAAACAAAAATACAAGACATATAAGACACTCGTTTTAAAACAGAGGGAGTAGTACATGTTACTTGGAACTTAAGTAAACACCAGGAAGCCTCCTAATAGCAGCTCTGTAAAGGTAATAGAGACTCGAATAAAAAACCAGAAATGGAGTGTTTCAAATGCAAGAACAAGGCTGCGAGCAATACTGTCATTCCATAATTGTAACCTTGACCAACATACCTAACTCACAACAATAACAATAACAACTAATTGGTTTTCTTTAATTACTTACTTCAATGCGAAACAAACCTCCCAAGAAACACGTACAACTATATAATTTAACCCAAGCCTAAGCCAAGTACGTGGAAAATCGCCTAATTTTGGATGCTCCAGAGAATATTATCATGGCTACGTACGTGCAATACGTGTCTAAATTAACAGTTGTACACTGGATCAATAAGTACGTACCTGCAGGCCTTTCTTTACAATTAGATTTTTATTCTGATATGAAAACAAAAAGCAAACCATTTGGTGTAGGAGGGAATACATAAATTGAAAAGCATATATATAGTATAGTTTTACATGCATATTATCAAAACCAGATAAAGCTGGCAAAAGACAGATTTTATATATTAATTTGTTAGGGGTTTCTTGAGAGATGCCCTAAGAGATCATAGACAGCTTGAAGGCACTGCTAGGGCTGGAGTATTGGGAGGGAACTTTCTTCGCAAAACCATAGCCGTTACCACACAAAAGTTCACTCCCAAACAACATAAACAATTAGTTATTATGCAAAATAATTAGGAGCTAAAAGCTAAGAAGCACCAGCAAATTAAAGCTTTCTTTTAGATCTCTATCATCTTCCTAGACCCCTCCCCTCACTACAAAGTACTCGGTGCTGCAACTTTATCTACCAAGAATTAATATTATAAATCTCCAGTGTAGCATTTGATTCATTCAAGACCTTTTTAATTACTTAGTTGTGCTGTATAACATGGTATGGTGTATTGTATTCACTTTCAAATTTCGGTATATGCATCGTTAGAATATAAAATTATTATTTGTCCTCCAACTATAAGCTTAATCTTTTAGTTGAGAGCTACACGTAACGATATTATAACATGTTTAGTAGTATCCATCAAATGTTTATGTGTAACTTTAGGTGAACGGTGTTTCAAGTAGTGATTGACTTGACATTCTTTTGATGTGTGATTTTTTAACAACTCACCACTTGAAATACTAGTTCAGTGATCCACCTATCAGCTTAAACTGTTAACGAATGAAACGTTTTCTCTAATGGGAAAAACTAAACTTAAGCAAACACAAACCCGGTTGAGTTCACAGTAATGCAGTGAAATTGTTTACAAGTTGAAATATTCCAACCATTTGTTTTATCATCTGTTGGAGGGTAAAGATAGAAAAAAGAAGCAAAAGCTGCAAGATTGTGAAGTCTAAAAGAGAGATTCACTAGCAATGAGGAGTACAAAGCAATTCTAGTCTCCGTAGGCATTATTTTACAACAACAAAAAAAGTTAGGGGAGGCACTGTTCAGGTCAATTCAAAAGCAGAGGACAATAACACTTATGCTTTGGAGCTTAAATTTTTTTTTCTTCTTTTCTTCCCTTACAACCATTACCATGTCATTTCAATCAATCTAGACCGTCCATTTCATCTCATCAGACTGCATACATTCCTATAAATTGGACTAGCTTTCCATTACATCTCATATTCTACAGAGTGCAGTGCATACCCAAGAAGAAAAGAGCAAGAAGAAGAGCCATGGGAGGTTATAGCAGGCAGAGGAAGTCCTCATCCTTCTCCATTTTCAACATCTTCAGGTCATGCTGTTCACAAGGCAGTGATGATTACTATTGGGACGACGGAGGCAGGAGAGTTTGTGCAAGTGATGAGGATAGAGGGAGATGGACTGCTGAGCCGGGCATCGACAGGAAGGCCACAGCCTTCATTGCTAGATTCTATGAGAGCCGCGTTACGGATCCTGAGAGGCAGACTCTTGCAGTTTAGTACTTCAGCTGCCTTCCCATCTCCTGAATCAGTTCATAGTTATGCAGATCACAAGGACCAGCTTGGGCTTCTCAATATTATTTTTTTCCATGTCTTGCACTTTGCTTGATGTTTGTATGTTACACTGACATGAAATAAAAGTGTAAAAACAGCTTATGTTTCTTGGCCTTTCTTCTTCTTGAATTATTTTCTTGTTATCATCAATACTAGCTACAAACTTTATGTTTATGATATGCATGGTTCTTGGATGGATTGAGAGTTGGATTCTAAATTTCAAGCTAGCTGCATCTCCAGGTTTGTGATATACATATATAGCACACCAAGCTTGTTAATGGTGTTTAGCTGTATATTTCCAAGCAGTAAATAAATATACATATTCCAAACCTCTCAAATTAAGCCTCCTTGTGTCTTTGTCCTCATCACACCTTTTCACATTCTTGTTTGGCTACATAACCTGGTTTTGGCATTGCACTTATTTAGTACACAATTGAAATGATAGACTAGAAAAGGCAATATTAATTGTTAATGGTGTTGAACATGTATCTACCATATAAGTTAAGAGGCATAAAATAGATTCCAAATGATGTTTGTTAAAGCATATATTGATCGATCTCTCAATAATGCCTATCAGAAGAAGGTGCATTTTCTTTTAAAAGCATTGCAGTACAAGATGTACCATGTACCTAATCTTGTTCCTTATCTTCCATGGCTCTGGCTATATCTTTTGTTGTTCCTTTTCAGCATTATATTCCCCATATTCTCCCAACCCTTAATAATTTTGGATTTTGTCGAATTTCGGGGTGTCTTTTCGATCCAAAATTATTTCAAGAGAATGTCTGGATCACAACCGTTTAATATATATGGTGAAGAAACTTTCTGTTGGGTAGTTCAAATTACTACACATTGTTGATGAGGAAGAAAGAGGTAGCAAGCAAGTCAGCAACAACATATATCAGCAGTTACAGATAAATTGACCCTTCAATATGAAGGACTAAGTGTTCGTTATTCATACAGATATGGTTGGTCTGAACTGAACCATTAATTAGTGATTGCCTATGGATTGGGAAGATACATAATAGTACTAGAGAATATCATTTCTCCTGTATCATCATCATGTTCAGTACTAGTAGTGTTGTAGGAATATTACATTTCTCAACTTTGCTTGAGGGATGATCAACCATTTGGCTCTTAATGCAGTACTACTACTGCAATATTGACATGCTCAAAATTTCATTTGGGGCTTCAAAAATTCAAGTTAATAATAATATCATATATTATTATTGAAGCGATGCTTCATCTTCGTGTGGGTACAATATGTGTGATTCACTCAGTTCGTACTCGAACATCTCCCATAGTGAAAGAAAACACATTAATTGATATCAGTGAGTAAGTGATTCAATCTTTGCAATTGTAATTCACACGTGTGGAATAACATGTCTTGTACCTCCGACCTTTGGAATATTTATAGGAATAGTTTCTTGCTTTTGGTTGATGGAGAGTTTTTAGAAAGCGGATACTGAATATGAACATGTGTGACCCAAATGGCTCCTCGAGCCAGACTGGGGGTTGTTTGGTGGACTGTGGACCATGTGTCAGATTTGGTCTCTCATGTGACAATTCGGGCCAACTGGACAAAGTTGGACAACCTAGTCCGTGATCGTGATCGTGGCCGTGTGGCAGCTTAGGCCTGTCTAGACTCGAATGTTCTTTCTTTTCAGTGATTTTTCTTGCTCGGGATCATTTATATGGCCGATGTAGTGAAATTTTGGGAGTCCAATATTTTTCGTATCATCAATTAATGTATTATTTGCCTTGACAATTTCTAATGAATATGATGAGACTGAGAACTTAGGCATTAGGCAGTGAAACTTTGTGAAAAAAGCAAGTAATTATTGTTCTCTATGTGTAGTTTCCCAATTTTGATTGACAATAAAGAGTGACAATATTGGCTTGTTGCTCAGCTCAGGGACTATAAAAAGGGTAAGAGAACCTCTGTTTTGTGGCTTCCAATTGATGGCTAGTCCTCAAAAAAGCAAATACTCAAGACAAAAAAGGACTGTACAGTTAGTTGTGTTGTGGAGTGGAGAAGGTAAGTGCTCAATGGTCATATAGATGCTAATTTTTATTTACCTCAACAAGAAATCTAACATACATATCTTCTTCACTGCCCAAGAGAAAAACCACATTATTCAGTACTGGTTTGAAGCTTCTTTTACTTTGTGTGTAGCTTCATGGAAGGAGAACCATCTAAATGTATCCTTTTTAGATCCCTTTTGAGCCCCTTTTTGGTGCTTCTTGCACATGCTTCTTGACACCACTCATGTCTCTACCTATGAGCCCATTTACTTTCTTTCACCTTTTCTTTTTATAATATTCAAAATTCTAGCATTTCTCCTACGTACACTCCTAGTGACTTCTCACTGTTTTCTTCTACGGTCGATTCAATAAATTAATGTGTAACATGTTCTTGAAAAGAAATAAAAAAATAACTATCTTATCTTGATAATAAAATAAGAACACTATATTATATATCTGTAGACTCTGACCTGATCGAAGAGATGTACTTTGTTTGATGCTCTTATGATATATCTTATCCACACCAAGACACAGAGGTTGTATCAATTTGGAAGTTGTCCATCAGTCACCTTTCCACATGATCCCTAGCTCACTACCCTTTTGTAAATAAATGTTGATGTATATATATACATAGTTAAAGAGTCTCTCTGTCATTCCTACGAGAATTAGCAGCGTCACAAACTAACATTCACACTCGTCTTAATGAACGATTAAGCTTGAATAATCCCATTTGAATGTCTCTGAGTTTTGATCATTAACTCTATTATTGATACTTCTTGCTAACAGTAACTACTAATGGACGTGACGGTCATGATTGATGTAATAAGGATTCTTTCACTTGGATACAAGGTT
This sequence comes from Pelargonium citronellum, assembly GCA_036897665.1. Lineage (NCBI taxonomy): Eukaryota > Viridiplantae > Streptophyta > Magnoliopsida > Geraniales > Geraniaceae > Pelargonium > Pelargonium citronellum. The sequence continues at coordinate 5,764 of JAYMSZ010003163.1, read as the reverse complement.
GCATGCATTGCCATATATATCGCACATAAGGAAGTATATAAACTAATGAATGCGAGTATATTATATAAAAACTAATGAACTCTAATTAATCAGTATTCTAATCAAAGTAAGATCCCAATGCCCACTAAAGCCAATTTGCAGGTAGGTTTGATTTGACAGATAATTTAGTATAAGTAGCTACTAATTAAGTGCCGCACAATTAAGTTCAGCTTGCTTAGAAGCATTTTCAGAGTTCAAAGAGTCAATTATAGCCATAAACATTTCACTGTTTCACTATAAGAATAAAAGAGAATCCATGCACTACAAGAAAAAGTCGTATTTGAATTAAATCAAGTGTGGGATTTAGTATAATTTAGTATATGTGTTTCTCGCACAAGGTTCTTAAGAACCACCCATTTAAGAGGAGTGATCAACTTCAAAGGTCCAAAAGATTGAAGAGAATCAAGTCAAGTTAAATTACAATATGAAGATGTTTTTCTTTTAGTTAATTTATGTTGAACATATCTAATCTCTGTCCTTAAACCATAGCTAAGAGCTCATTTTGATCCGTTTTTAATGAAATGAAAAAAATTAAGGTTGCGTTTGGGAACATGGATTTGATTTGAAATTCGTCATTTGAAATTTTGGATTTGAAATGTTGTATTTCAAATACAAATATAATGTTTGGAAAAACATAGAATTTCAAATGACAAGGTATGAGCTGTCATTTGAAATCTCATGTTCTAGGCATGTTTTGAATGTCATTGGATTTCACTCAAATCCAAATCCAAATTCTTGGAGTTCCCAAACAACTCATTTGGCTCAAATCCAGCATTTCAAATCAAATGATGGTTCCTAAACACACCATAATATGAATCTAGTTTAGTCGGTAACATCTGAAATAGGAACCAGTTAGTAGCAACGTTTGATTGTATTGCATTATTTGCATATAAGAATCTAAAAATGAATATATATAGTTTTGTGGAGCATTGGCTGGCACACACTAGCTAGCAAGAGGCAAGAGTAGAATTCTTGGTTGCTAAAAATGAGGGTTTTGTGTATCTTTAGCTACTCGTTATCTAAACCAATACATATATACAAGGAAAATTCACGCAGACTGAGCTGTGCACCTCTCTTTTTGTGTGCAATGCATTGAGACCAGTTTTGTTCTCAATCTCATGACTTGTGACAAAGATACCATTGTTTTGTACTTGCCAACAAAGCTTCATTTTACACTTCCTTCACAATAGTGGTGTCCTTCATATTGTGTGACAATGGGGTAGGAGCGTGTGGCCCATGTGTTGTGTTATTGTTATTCAAGACGAAGTATATCAAAGTAGAATGAGCAAAAATTCGACTCTAACACTACTAGGTATTCGTTACCAGTGGAGTTCTCAATTCGAGATTTATTTTTCATTTTCTTTTTTTCAATTTGTATGGATAGAATTCGAAATGATACATCCATATGTAATTTATTGCCCGCAACCAAAGTTTCATCGAGTAAAAAAATATATGGTGAAAATATCGTTTTCAATCTACATAGAATTTGAAAAAATATCTTATTTTAACACATTTGATAAGACTTTATTGATGTCAATACGTGACTTATATGTCATATTTGAAATGCAATCAGTAATCATTGTTAGATGAAACCATAAATATCCCGAACCTATACATCTTGGAACTTCCTAATTCTATGACCCCGTTAATTACAAGAACTTTACCTCACGAGCTCTTGCGAATGTCTTGAATCCAATAAAGAAGTCATCAAATTAATGAACAATTGTCTATTTATTGATTTTTTATATGTCATAATAATAAATTGCTAGTATCTTATAATTTAGACAATTAAACGTATGTTTTATTCTTATAAAAACATATAAGTATAAACCCCTATCATATTTTTGGGAGGCATTTATGAAAAAAGATATTTATTAACGTTTTTTGTGTGTGCTTAATTTAAAGAATGGTGAGATGCAATAATGTTGAAATGTGGATGTCGACCACAACTAAAAAGAAGCATCCATGTTCAAGTATTGAATATGGTGCAGAGAAATAGAAAGAATGAATTATTGTAGCGTGTGTGTGGGGCTTCCCATTTTGGCATTTGTGTGTCCTCTTCTTCCATTTCCAAACTCCAAATAAATGGAATAATAATAGTAATATATATAGAGCAATAATTAGTGGCTCACATTCACATACAGTTATGCAAGTTCCAATATGTACGTATACCACCTCCAACTCCACACGATAATAAGTCAACTTTGTCACACAACCCATTCAGAATTGAAATCTCATCGATGCTGATTGCTCAACTAACATCACTAACAATGCCACATTCAAATGAAATGTATATATATGATGCACATGCACTCGCATATGCCATTATTTTTCTGAAAAAAATCATATATACGTACAAGACATTTTGTGGTGTTGTTATTTGTTCATTGTTATTCATGATATATAAGTGGATAAAAAAAAAAAAACACATAAAAGAAATACTATCTACGTTGTTAAATCTGAAAAGTGAGTTGTCGGTGTGTGTTAAGACATTATAAGTTTTTGGAAATATATATAGCTTAGTCTTCAATCTTCTTATAAATATCTATTATTAATGGGATTGACAAAGCCATCTTCTCTTGGAAAAGCGGAATTATGGTCATCAAATTCAAAGCTGCTAATTAATTTTTCTACTCTAACTTTGTTTTACATGTCTTTTTTCAAATTCCCCACATGTGTGAATTGATCAACGAATTACATAATTGTTTCTCCATGCATGCTCCTCATAAGTTTTTTTGGAGTAATCTGATTTGCCTTTCTCTATTGCCTTCAAAGATCCAATCTTTCTCTTGGCTTGCCCATGAGAGTATCCATCTGATTTGCCTTTCTCGTGGTACCCTCCCCGCCATTAATCCTTAGTCCCTTCGTTCTCCGACGTGTCGTTGCTGACCTCCATTCGATTACAGCCGTTCAGATCTGATTGTGTAGATCTGTAGTTGAGAAAAAATGATAACTAGGATTTATTTGGAGAATAAGATGAAGATGTAGAAGAAGGGCAAATTCATCATTTTGCACTTTAGTTAACTGGGTTAGTGACAAAATGAACTCTCCAAATTTTAGGATAGTTCAAAGTTAGAAAAAAATGTTAGGGGTGCCAAGTGGAAAATGTGTTAAGTGTAAGGGGTCCAGTACCTGTAACTACCCCTTGTAATTTAGCGTGGTATCGGAGCTTGTGTGACCTCAAGGTCACGACGAGTTCAACTCTTGACTCCCCCCCAAAAATTGTATAATTAAATTATTTATCTATTATTTCTCATTGAACTTCTTCACTCCTTTGTTTGGGTTTTCTGTATTACTCTTCACCTATCCTTCAAGCCTACTTAATTAGACTCTCTATCTTCTTCTAGCCTTATATATTATCCTATCATTCAAGCCCATTTGAATACTCTATCATCTCCTACCGGGCCATTTGCAAAAGTTAAAATTAGAAATGAGCTCCTATTTATCTCTTCGGTCCACCCATAAAAGGGACCATATCTATCTCTCTTCAGTCCATTTGCAAACCCGTAACGAGCCTCTTTTCAGTCCACTTGCAAAGCCATAACGGGATTGCATGTGAAGGGGCGTGTTGGAATATAATATTCAAAAAATAAATGAAGACTTCAACTACAAACTTGAACTTTTAGTTGAGTTGGTTCTCTACCAATAACGATGCAAAATGACCTAGATTTGAACACTAGTAACTTTACAAATTTAGTCATGATTATGAGATATGTAGCTAGGTTTTTATCGTGACATCTATACTTTCATTAAACAACTTCGTTGTAGCACCTATGTGCATGCCGCATATACTTCTCATTGTTGCGACATCTCATGTTGCGGCGCACCACTCTTTGTTAGGTTATCTTAAATACCTACAAAAATATTCGGTAAAAATGTGTTCAGTAAAAATGTCTTTAGGTTAATTTTTTTCTTTTGTATAAATATAGATTACACTTGGTGTTCTAAAAAAAGAAACTTGACCTACAAGTAACTAATTTTAAATTAGGACTCAAAAGTTTGTCTTGTATAATTGCCAAACTCACAAGTTAAAATCCACACCTTATGCTCACATGATTTTATATGAAAAAAACATTTTTCCATTTGTTACACTTCATTACTGAAATTTCACTTCAATTTTGGAGTTTAGCTAATTAAGAAGTTAATGCATGTCAAAAGAAAGCTACAAAATAGAGTAAAAGATTGATTCCAAATCATTTGCCAAACTCCAAGTGGTTGTATATATATATATGTAACAACCTTGAAGATTTAAACATATGATCATATAACAATAATAAATATATTGAGGAGATTTTGGTCATAGGAAAGTTGCCAATCTCCCAAAAAATGGCTTTTTTTACGGTTCCTCGACTGGCTTTCTTGTTCGGTTTATTAGGTAAAATGACCATTTTACCCTCAATTCTATTCACTTTTTTTCTTCTTCTTCTTCTTCTTTTCTATTAAGGTCTAATTATTTAGTTCTTAACTATGCAAAACGTGACGATTTAGTGCTTGAACTATCAATCGAGTAATTTAGTCTAAAGGTTGTTCAATCGTGTCAATTTAGTCTAAATGTTTTCAGATGTCATGTCAAATCAGGAGATTCCGTCAAATCCATGGACGGAATCCGTTAGTTACTGCTTATGTGTAATATTTTATTTGACAGGAATATTTTGAGTTGACACGGTTTCTTGAAACATTTGCACTAAATTGACACGATTGAATAACCTTTTGGACTAAATTAACTGATCGGTAGTTCAGAGAATAATCGACACGTTTTGGATAGCTGAATAGGGACTAAATTGGACATTTTTCCTTTTTTCTTTTATTTTGTTGTTGTTGTTGTTGTTTGCAATCTTACACAATTTAACTTAATTATTGTGAAACAGGAAATATTGTGTCCTTCATGGTGTTCTTGGCACCTGTGTAAGTTTCTCTTGTGATTGAATATTTGCAAAAGTATACATTTTATTTTCTATTTCTCATAAATACAATTTTCATTTTTGGGACACAACTTACCAACCATGCATGGATTCAAAACTTCTATTTAGCAGGGGCAAATTTGTCTAAGAAAATTTTATATACAAAAAATTATAATTCAAGTCTAATATGGTTAGAATTAAGATACAATACAAGTCCAAACTCAAGTAATAGAATTTATTGGATGCAAGAATAAAAAAAATTTATTAATAAATTTATGGGAGCGGAGTAACCCGTAAGATTCAATATTTAGATGAAATGTCATTATGTAATTGATAGCTTAGCGTAAATAAATTTTATTTGGTTTAAGATATGTGATCTCTAATATTTAGTAAAATTAAACCAACTATTCATTATCTAATTATACATAATAAATTCCCTTCAAAAAAAAATTATACATAATAAATTTACATTTGATCCTTTAACTATGTACAAATTTATATTTGATCTTCAAATTATTTTTAAAATCATTATTTATTCTTTAGTCATTCCATCTCAACATTTAGTCTCCCATCATCTATTGATTTCTAAATTTTAATAGGTTATTTAAGTTATATTAGGTCTCATATTTTCATATGCACTTGTTTAATGGAGGTTAAGGTGTGTAAAATTTGGGATTTTTTTTAGGGGAAATTACACATACCACCCCTCAACTATACACCTTTTACATCTGGTTACCCTCAACTATTGAAACTAACTATTTACTACCCTTAACTATGCCAAACTTTTACACATCCAGATTTCCATCCATTTCTCCCTCTCATGT
>JAYMSZ010003162.1:0-10923 GCA_036897665.1 Pelargonium citronellum | reverse complement strand
GGCAGATTTAAATTGCAACTGATATAAAGTTATATCAGTCAACTGATATACATTTTTCTCTATAATTAAATACTGCAAATGTATAAATGATTATTGTTGTCTCAAAAAAAATATAAATAAATAAATGTTTATTAGTGTCTCAAAAATAAAAACAATTACATAATGTTTTTATTACAAATCCATCCTTTAACAATTCACCCCTTATTCCTTGTTTCCCCCAAACTAAAAAAAAAATAACTAATAAGTTTCGAAACTAAACAAGAAAAGAAAATAAAACAAAATCTCACAATTACAAGCAACTTATTCAAATAAAAACAAAAATCTTCCCTTGTTGTGTGAGCCATATGTTGTTTCTCGTCTTCTTCCCCTTTAAGGACGGTATGTGTGGCAACTATGCATCATCTCGAATTTTTTTAGAAATCACGTGAGATTTTCTTTTTTCGGCACAAGAACAACTTTTTTTTTTCTTTCCTTTTCTAACATTGCGACAACTCATCTACCTATATGAGCTAAAATGTGTTACGGTGCAATTTAAGTATACCACCTAGACGAAAATTGGTGTAGAGCAACAAAAAAATAGTAGAAAGTGGTCAGCCGTCTAATATTAAAAAAATTAACCTGATAATGTACACAACGATCTAAGAGCTCGGGATGATGGTTCCAACGTAACCAAAACCTGTGATGAGGAAGGTAACAGTTTGCAGCCATAGATACACAAAGTAGTTGTGCTTCCCATTCACAAAATCATAGCACCCACAAAAGAATAGAAATACTGCAAATCCCAACTCTAATGTATTCATTCTATCTGCGATGGAAAATTTGAATTGAGGTTTTTTAACTCTCGACTTGACGTTAGCTTTATTTCTTTGTGCGTCTCCAAGTTTTTCAGTCACAACCCATTCATTAGCTCTCCCAGTTCCCAAAAGACCGATTAAAGTTGCCTTGGTCCGATGCAAAGACATCACATTCTCAAAAAGGATCCAATAAAACAATAGGTGAATCGACCTTGGAGTTCCAACGGAATTCAGAATGGTAATAACTGCTGGAATATAAACAGCTCCCCATATTGGAACTTTAACTTCTGGAACCAAAATGGTAAGAGGAATCACGACGCAGTAGAAGCAGAAGGTGACCATGTGAGCAATGATCTTCCGAACAAAGAAGAAGCTATATATCACATAAACTTTCTTCCACAATTTCACTCTATTGTTCCTAACAATCTCCATCACAATTTTCCTAAACAAATTGGCAGGACCGCAAGCCCAGCGATGTTGCTGGAAACGGAATGCTTTGAAAGTACTAGGAAGCTCACTTTTCACATGAAGATCACCAAGATAAACAAATTTCCATCCTCTGAGACTTGCTCGCACAGCAAGATCCATATCTTCCACAGTGGTTCGATCCTTCCATCCACCAGCTTCATCAATGGCAGCTATTCTCCATACTCCAGCAGTCCCATTAAATCCAAAGAAGGCGTGAGTAGCTGATCCCACTTCTTGCTCGACCGTGAAATGGTAGTCCAATGACATCTCTTGCATCCTCGTCAACAAGCACTCGTCCGCGTTCACAAATCTCCACCGAGCCTGAACCAGAGCAATGTCAGGGTTGCTGATGAAGAACGGAATGGCTCGCCGGAGATAGTCGGGCTCCGGCTGGAAATCGGCGTCAAAGATGGCCACAAACTCGCAGTGTTTGACGTAGTTGTGCTTGAGTCCGTCTTTCAAAGCACCGGCCTTGTAGCCTCCTCTAGTCTCTCTGATTTGGTACACAATGTTAATGCCTTTGCTAGCCCATCTCTGGCACTCCACCTCCACCATTTTCTTGACGACAGGGTCTGTCGAATCGTCGAGGACTTGGATCACAAGCCGATTTGAAGGCCACGAAAGTCCACAAGCCGCTCCAATGGATAGCTTGTAAACTTCTCTTTCATTGAACATAGGGATTTGGACGAGAACGGAAGGGAAAGCCTCAGAGCCAATTTCCAAGCTTTCTTGAATTGGCTCCCAATTGTAACGCTTCTCGGGTTTTTCCCAAAAGATCTTGACGAGGATGATGACAATTCCCATATAGACCCTCTCAATGAACAACATGAGCGACATTGCCAAGCACACGTAAACGCTCAGTTGCAACAAAGGAACTATCAATGGTGCTTTCACTATCTCCCACATTAGTCCAATTTGGTCGCCAATGTCTTCCCTCGAAACGAGAAACGAATCTGGTATCACCGCCCCTGAATCCGCCATTTCTGTATCAACAGAGTGAGAAACAAAGGAGGAGATTCAAAAGACAAGCTCGCAAATCTTTATCTCCTTCCGTTGTCTCTATTCCGATTTATGAAATGATGAGAGTTGGAGGAAAGTGAAACCAGACAAAACAGACACACAGAAATGAAAAGCCTTTTGAAATTCAAATTTTTGTGCACAATATTTGAAAAGTGCACAAAAATCTTGAATTTTCTGGTTGTTTCTCTCAATGGATGCTCTTTCCTTGTGCAGATTGTGCCTCTATGTATCTATTTGTAAAAAAAAATATATGAAACAAAAACTCAAAAGCACAACTTCCTTTTATTCACATAAAATTAAGTAAAACATTCAAATTAGACTCTTCATTTTTACCTAAAAATAAGAGTAATATAAGACATACCTTTTTTCTCTCCTCTCTAAAAATCATACATTTCATCTCTAGTTTTTTCATCAAAACGTAATTTTGAATTTTGAATTTGATTTCTAAATTTGAAAAGAAAAATTTATATTTCATTTCTAAATTTTAATCCACTAATGGGCGTTACGGGTTACCGGTGAGAATAAATAAACCACAAGTTACAAGAGTGAAATACCTTTAATACCCCTAGACAAAACGAAAAGGAAAAGGAAATCCCTGGGAATATCATCCGAATTTGGCTCTTCAGTGTCGTTTCAATAGAAGTCTCTAGAACACATCAGAGCGAGCGAGCGAGCGAGCCTCCAAAGTCAGCACTCTTTCCTGTCTGTCCATCTTCTCTATTACTGTGTGCGTATATATATAAATCCGGTTTTCTGAAATTTTTCAAATCCGTACTTTCCAGTCTGTGACTGTGCTGTGTGTCCTCGAAGCTGCATCAATGGCGAGCGAAATAGTAGAGAAAGCGAAAGAAGCATTCATGGATGACGACTTCGACCTCGCCGTGAATCTGTACACTCAGGCCATTCAATTGAACCCTAAAAGTGCTGATCTATTCGCCGACCGAGCACAGGCCAATATCAAACTCGGCAGTTTCACTGGTACTGTGTATACGTCTATTAGCTTTGCATAGCGTTCTGTTTGTGGCGCCTTATTCTTTTGCTTTCCTCGAAGTATGTTCTCTGTAATATTGCAGCTTCACTGTAAAGCGTGGATGAAATTCACGTGATTCGTGAAATTTTTATATTGAATCCGATGGAACAAAAGGTGTTTTGAGTTTTCAATTGAAACAAACAGATTGTGAATAACTTGAAATTGCAATGTGTAGAAGATAATTGTGTATATACATTAAAGTATGATCAATTTGGATGTGTAACTCTGGTTGGTTGATTTGGTTGTTGTTTTGTGATGTTTCTGCTATAACTTGGGGATTGACTTTTCCTTTATCTACTCTTATGATCAGAGGCTGTTGCTGATACTAACAAAGCAATTGAGTTGGATCCTTCCATGGCCAAGGCATACTTGCGAAAGGGGTATTATATGCTTTACTTTCAATATCTTCGTTCAAGTTGTTATAACAACACTAGTTTATCACTGTTGTTTAAGTTATCACAACTATCCCAGACTCCAATGCCATTTGGTAGCTGGTTCCATGAGCATAGCAATGCTTATTAGTTATTACCTTTGTATCTTGTTGGTTGTATATTTGATTGTTTTGAATATACACAAATTGCTTCAGTAAGTTACTGAATCATTTGAGTTTTATGTTGTATTTATAGCACTGCATGTATTAAGCTTGAAGAATACCATACTGCTAAGACTGCCCTTGAAGCAGGTGCTTCATTTGCACCGAATGATTCAAGATTCACCAAATTGATCAAGGAATGTGAAAAATTCATTGCAGGTATGATTTTTATTTGCTTAGTTGCATTTTGGCTATTAGTGACAAGCATAGTTATGAAAGGCGCTCCATGGCGCAAGGTGCGGCGCACGTATGACGCCATATACTATCTGTGGAGAGGCAATTTAGGAAAGGCACGCCTTTCGAGTGCCATTTGCTGAGTTGCACAGCACGGTGTGGTGCAAGAAAGACTGCTATATGAAAATTGGTCTGATGTTTGGGTTTTAATTATGCAATCACAATATCAGTATTTTAAAAGGCGCAAGGCGCATTTGAGGCGCACTTATAAAATTTATTAAATAAATTAATAACTTAAACATGAAATTTATCAAAATATGTTTATAATATAGATAAGTGAGATAAATCTAAGTTGTCATGCTCATTACTAATACTATTAATAGATTTGTAGTGTTTTAGTCTTTTAGAGATGTTTTGTTCATCCCTTCAACTAACTTGCTGGACACCTTTATATAGGTGAGGTAACACTAAACATTATGAATTTTGGAAGCAACAAATGACATTTTAGCTTTCTAAATTTCAATTTACAATACAAAAGGTAATTCTTGTATTGTAAATTGGACATTTTGTAATCTGAAGAAGTCATTTTATTAAATGGACTAATTAATTACATTATAATTTGAAATTTGAAATCAGATTTGATTTATAAACGCAAGTATAAGGTTATATATTTAGTGAGGCGCGCCTCTGCTGCGCCTCATGCGCCTCGAGTGCGCCTAGCCTAAGTCGCCTTGCCTCAGCCCTTTTGAGGCTCCAAAGTGCGCCTCGTGCCTCAAGCGCGCCTCAGGCGTGCCTCAGTTGGCTTTTTTAAACACTGTTTTGAGCCTTTGTCATATGATATTCTTTATGTATAAACTCTGGTGTTTGCTTACAATGACATTTCATACATTCCAATTGTTTGATGTTAGTGTAACTGAGGATATACTCCATCATTTGTGCCTCTTTCATTAATTTTATTCTTTCAGGCTGGTGGTCATGTGCACTGAAAAAACTTAAATCTTTTTCATATGCTCGACTTACTTCACACATATCATACTACTACTGAAGGTTGCATTTACCCTGTGTGGACTAATCTGCTTATGTATGCACCGTAGACGAGATGCTTGAGTTTCAACTGATAATTTGTATATGGTAGGACTTAAGAGAGATTGACCAGTTCATTTCCTTTTTTTAGTTCTTGCCGTAGACATGGGCCAAAAAACCGTGTTCCGTTTTGTTGAAAAAGTAGGAAATCATACTGTGGATTATTTATGTAGAGGAACATGAACATTTCCCGTAATGGCTAGGCTTTATTCTCTCGGAACAGAATGTACTCAAAAAAAATAAGATTGGTGTTACTACTCAATTACTTAGGTTTGTTTTTATGTTTTATGTATTTACGAATGTATTTTGTAAATGACCTGCAAATTTTATTCCCGACAATTGTATGTGAACTGTGTGCTGGAATTTCTTAGTTAGCATCTCATTTTATATTCAATGAACCATATAAATCTGAAAAAAAATACACTTACTATCATTCAGGAACCTGAAGAGTTGTTTGAGAATGTTTCTCAAGCACTACTATCATCAGTGGATCGAGACTGCTTGAGTGGTTGGGGAGGACATGTCTATATAGTGTAAGCATTCTTATGCTCCTGGTTTCATTGCTTTTATATTTTGTCTTTATTTATTGTGTTATTAACACAGTTCATTTAAGTCCTTAGTTAATATACATGAGTTTGCTTGTTGATTCATTCCACTTTTATATAGCATGTGTGCACTGTGTGTTGGCCGCTGAACGAACAGAGGTGGAGATGAAAATTTCATACTGAGAGATTCGAACTTGTACGGAATCTATTGAGTAGTTGAATTATCATCCAAGCATGCATAATTCAACAGGGAAAAGAAATTAATCTAAAGTAAAAAGTTAATGTATTGTGTTTGTGCATATGTTAAATATATAACATCTTATTAGATATCTAACAACAAAGGGTACTGTAAGTTTAGAACTTTGATTAGTTATGCTGTATAGGGATATATAAAACATCCTATAAGCAGAATAAGTGTTGAAATATTTTATTGCGTTTACAAAAAATCAATTATACTGAGTTGAGACTACTCAATCCTCTAGAATGTTATTTTATCTGTCATCATTAGATGCTTTCAGTGTACCAGAAATCATATCTGGTCATCTCTTACCGTTGCATAATCATTGAAAAAGTGTCTACTTTTTGCCCGAAAAGGAATAATCCTGTTTCTTTCATCATTAGACATATTGTGGGTACACCACAAAATTAAATATGATCATACCTTAGTGTTGTATAATCTTTATGCGCGAAAATCTGACCCTTTTCCCCTGACTTTTAATAAGCACCAATCCAGACATAGGACGGAAACGGCTATGGAACACTTATATGAGATTCAACATTTTTGACAAACATAGCACACGACATGTTAGTTTGTTAATTAAAACTGTCTTATACAATAAGTTTTATAAATTTCAGTTTTTATTTTTTAATTTTTTTTATTGAAAATAAATTTCAGTTTCTAAATGTATTAAACAAATAAGTGCCTTTCCATATTTACAAACCTTCATTTGTGCGGCAAGTTACAATTATTTCTTATACTCTTATTAGACTTAAATTCAATTGACCCACTATATAAGATAATGAAGTTGGATCGAGTTGAATGTGGATTATATATGGAAAATTATATGCTGAAAGCATGGAACCATAGAGAGATGAAATATTAATTTCATTTATATGATGAAACTGAAACTGAAAATGTGAATTTTCTTTTCTAGTGAAACTCTAGCAGTAGCTTTTTTAGCCCCATATAAGTAGAGATGAAATCAAGTATCTCTGGTGCAACCATTTAAAAATATCATAAGGGTGACATGAGATGACACACTGGGCCACCTACCTGAGATTTACAAATAACATAATGGTGTGTTTGGGAACCAACATTTGATTTGAAATGCTGGTTTGAGTCAAATGAGGTATTTGGGAACTCCACAAATTTGGATTTGAGCCAAATCCAATAGCATTCAAAACATGTTTAGAACATGAGATTTCAAAGTCTGTCATTTGATAGAATATACTAAATATTATATTTGTATTTGAAATACAACATTTCAAATCCAAAAGTTTCAAATGACGAATTTCAAATCAAATCCATGTTTCCAAACGCAACCTAAGGGTGTGATGAGATGACACAATTTACAGCGACACACCCCACTGGCCCACCTACCAATACTTTTGGATTTCGAGAGTTGAGAAGTACAATATTTATCCTTGTAAATTATTTATACTTGTCCTTGTAAATCATCACTTGTATATCATAAAATACATCTCAAAACATAATAAACACTAACTAAACTTATTTAATAATAATAAAAAAAGTAATTGTGAGCAAATAGATTAAACCTAAAATGACATTGTATTGTTGTTTCAATTTCAAGAGACCCAAAATTGAGTCTTAGAGGTAGGAGGCGGCAAGCAAATGGCGAGGAATTATTTGGTCACCAAAATAGTTCAAAATATCACTTAGTGTTGAGAGTTGGCGAGGAAATGGTGAATTCCATCAGTTGCCTCTGCTAAGATGGGTCCATTGCAAATCTGGGAGCACCATGTTCTTCAGTTTTGTGAATATCAAGGGTCACAACATTGTCACTTGTAATTTCAAGAGCCAAGAGGCTTGAATCTTATTACAATCAAGTATAGTTAGTATACTTGTTTTTAGCTATTCCAAGATATTGAAATATCAGTTTCAACCATCCAATGGTGCTGATGCACACTAAAGCTAATACTGTCAGTTGTAACACGCAGTGTCTATTTATAGCTTTGAGATCTATGAGATGTTTATTGTTGGTGCAATTATAGGCCTGCAAATGCATTCTCTAAGCTACCCTAGTTTCCATTTTGTTAGTGCATAGTACTCATACAATGTCCATTATTCTTATTAGTTTCACCATTCATGACGTTGAAATTATAAAGTTGGGAATGAACAATGGCTCTAGTTTTAATTTAATATGTTCTATCAATGGATTTCGACCCAGATGATAAGGTGTTGATATTTTATTTACTTATTTTGCATCTTAAGAACATGCTTATGATATATGTGGATCTACGTGCTCATTTGAGCTATTTTAATGGTCTATTTTGCTGCAGTACACCAACTGAAGTGAAGGAGAGGATCTTGAAGGGGAGAATGGATTGATTGCTGTCCCAAGGAGTGCATCCTTGTACGCATGTCCACGATTTCATCATGGACATTCATGTTACGTTCAAAACTTAGGAATTCTAAAATTTGATCATAAAAATTCTGGAGTCATTGTCGTTGGTACCTTCTTTTGGGGTGTTTCATGGTTTACTTATCAGCTCCATTAACTTTTAGATTTGCATGCATTATAAGAATTTCTTGAAACTAGTTTGCCAAATAGGTGTGTAAATACAGCATATGTAGGTATAAGGAACCTTCCAAATCACAACATCAACAACCCCATGTTTGAACATAATAGAGAGGTTTTAGCACAATAAGAGACGTCGAATAAAAACTGCCTTAGACGAACGATAGCAAACAAAACCATAAAAAAGTCTCAACTGATTGATCTAAAATTTGGTGGACATGTATGTTTGGAACACGTATATGTTATTTTCACCAGTTAGTTTCCGATTCAGAATTTTCTGGAATCTAATATTAGCAGTTGAACATAAACTCTGCATTTAGTACATTCTACTGTTAGAATATTCAATTTTTGTGATGACATCAAGGCGGAGCCCTTTTCGGACCCAAGTATCAGGTGACAGACACAATGAAATGCAAGAGATTGATTCAACAAGTTACCGAAGTCATCCATTTTCAACTTCAATGAGCTATATGAGGAGTTGTGTAACTGTAAAAGATGACAATGCATGATGAGAACAGCACAAGGTTTTACGGGAATGGCTTGCACAAATGAGCATGCTCTGAAATTGCCTTTGGAATGGTGGATGCACCTGCGGGATGTTGGAAACTTCGTAATTAAGACATAAATATATGCTAAATAATTTACAAATATTAAATGTTGAGAATTTAGGGATAAGGTATAAAAATATAGGTAGGTAGGTGCAGCCGGAGATGTTTTTCTTTGGCTTCTATAGCATGAAAAAGCTGCCTTGTCCTGTAAGCAAAACAAAAACACCTTAAGTCAATATTAATGGATTCAAGAATATTGTAATTCATGGAATATGGTTTATCCATTCTTGTGCATAACTGTTTCCTTATTCTTCAAGAAAGTCCCAACACAAATATTCTCTACCTCACATACACATATATACATCATTCTCAATGCATTTATCCAAGAAATATTTACAAATATACATGGATTCGATCAAAGAGTCCAAAGATACGTCCCGGAGCCAGTCCACTTCCGGCCCGGAGCTCAACCAAGTGGATTCCGATTTTGCCCTCGCAATGCAATTGCAAGAACAAGAGAGAGCCTCGTCGACCCTCGAGAGTGAGAGTGAGAGCGAGATGGAAGAGGAAGAAGAAGAAGAAGAAATTGATAACGTTGGCTACGAATTTTTCGATAGCCTAGGATTTGACGAAGATTTGGGATTCCTAGAAGACGAGAGTGGGACCGATCTTGAAATGGAGGACGAGGACGAAGAAGAGGAAGATGATATTGACCCGGACGAGCTGTCCTACGAGGAGTTGATCGCTCTGGGGGAGGTTATAGGGGTGGAGAAGAGAGGGCTCTCGGAGAATGAGATCTCGGGGTGCTTGCTTGCGTGCTCGTGGCGATCCCGGGAGAGCAAAACGGGGATCGATCGTTGCGTGGTTTGTCAGGTTGAGTACGAGGAAGGTGAGAATGTGGTTGCTCTGTCTTGCAAACACCCTTATCATTCCGAATGTATAAGCAAGTGGCTTCAGCTAAAAAAGAATTGCCCAATTTGTGGTAATGAAGTTTCTTCATCTCCCAAACTTGCAAAGCCTACTACTTGAATATTTCTTCTTTACATTGATTGTTGTGATTGTAAAATCCCATGTGATTGTAAAATTTCGAATTTATGGAAAACGATATTGTTAACAAAACTATGTTCAAAGCATTTTTCAACGGCTATGATCGGGTTGTATTTATTATTCCATATTTCTTAAAATAATTGTTCATTTTCTTAACCTTAAAAGATTAGTAGTTTATTACTTCAAGTTAGACTATAACAAAAACAATATAAAAGTGAGGGCTTGAAAACCAATTCATCCAGACAAATCTAACAAAGAGACCAATTCACGGCACAACCAAAAAATATAAAAAAAATGGTACTACCACACTGAGACACAATAACTAAAACATCTTGATAATAAGAACCAAAGCATGATAATTAATCGGGCTAAATACAAAATTAGTACCAAACTTTAGGCTGATACTAAATGTGGTACCTAAACTTTTATTGCACTCAATCTAGTACTCACACTTTTATTTTGTACTCAATATAATACCCACACTATTATTTTGTACCCAATTGAGTGCTTACCGTTAAAAACCGTCAAATAATCCGTTAACTGAGCTGATGTGGCAAAAATGTCATGCAAAAATGAGCTGATTCAGGTAAAAAATGTGGCTGAAGTGGAACTTAATTATTTTTTAATTAGAAAAATGAAATAAAAAATGTGGCTGAACGTGCTTCGTCTTCTTCTTCTCCGTCCTCGGCTCCGGCGCTGACACCGGGAAAATCAGCGGCGACGGCGTGCTCCGGCCTGGACAGCAACGACGACCGCTCTCACTATACATCTCAACCTCGGCGTCCTCCATCTCTCTCGGCGAGCTCCACGCTGGTTCTGGATCAACACCATCTCCAACATCCTCTATTGCTCTCGGCTATGAT
>JAYMSZ010003161.1:0-10924 GCA_036897665.1 Pelargonium citronellum | reverse complement strand
TGGCCATATATGGTGAGACGATGGAGGACAGATGGAACGACGGTGGTGGACGAACGAGGCCTTTGCCACGTTTTTTTTCCTTTCTAATTTTTTAAATATTTTTTATTACCTTATTTTGCCACATCAGGAAAAAAATGAAACAAAACAAAAAAAATCTACCAAAACATTAACTAACGGATTACGTCACTCGGTTTGACGGAATGTTCTTCCGTCAAACGATTTCATCCAATTTTGGACTAAATTGAATAATGTTGCTTAACTTTGAACTAAACGTAAACACTTGATAGTACAAAGACTGAACTCAAACGTTTTGAATAGTACAGAGACTAATTCTAACCTTATTCTTTTTTTTTTCCTAAATAATACTCCTAGGAAAGGTTTGAAACAGATCTTTGAGAAAAACACACTCAAAACTTAATTATGACATTTCTTTGCAAATAGAAGGATTAATTGCACAAAGTTATCTTAGAGCATCAACAATATAGGGACTCAATTTGAGTCCCAATATGTCTTATTTTTACTTTATTATTAGCCACATCAACAAGAGTCTTCACCTTAAAATAATTTTGCACTGAATGGACTCAATTGAGTCTCAAGTTATCATATTACTTTTATTAATTAGCAATTTTTGAATTTTTATGTGCTCTTTTTTAATAAACATGTGACTTCACATAAGTGGTTAGTGGATAAAAGATAAATAAAAAATGAGAGAGGTCAAGTCCCTATACAGAGGGTCAAGCCCTTTAAAAAGTTTTTCCACATTGAAGGATTATTCAAAAAGTAAGGTCCCTTTTGTAGTCTCAATGCAGTGGGAACCTGCATTGTTGATGCTCTTATATTTAACACGTTTTGCGGATAACAATATTATACTTTGAAAATATGCACATAACTTTAGTTGCACCATTACTAACACAGTTACTTTTAAGTTAAATAGACTAAAATACTCATGCACCTTTTTAAGTTTTGTTTATTTTAGGATCAACTACCTTGTAGGTCACTGAATTATTAGAAACCGACCAGTTTGGGGTACAAATTTCATAAACTCATAAGTGAGTCCATCAATTAACATTAAAGAAACTTATATGGTTCCTGCCGTTACCATCAGTTAAGTTTTCCGTTAAATGTGCTTATGTGGAAATAAAATTAAACTAAAAATAAATTAAATGCATACATGGCGTTGACGTTGCACATGAAAACTTTAAAATAATATTTTTAATCAAAACGGTGTAGTTTATGACTTTATGTGGGGTAAAAATACAATTTTTAAAATTCAGTATTGGTAATTATGCCTAATAAATTTTAAAATTATATTTTTGCCCCACTTAAACTACACTGTTTTGATTAAAAATATTATTTTAAAGTTTTTATGTGTCACATCAGCACCATTTATGCATTTAATTTATTTTTAATTTTATTTTATTTCCATATTTAACGGTTAATTTAATTGATAGTAACAACATGACCCATTTAAGTTGCTTTAATGCTAATTGAGAAACTCACTTATGAGTTTATAAAATTTGGACACCAAACTGGTCGGTTTCTAATAATTCGGGACCTAGAAGGTATTTGATCCTCCAAAAATGAGTGTCTGTCATTTCTTCGTAAACATTTCAATACCAGTCCCATAAAACGACCTTGGTGGGATGCGTTTTCTCCATCTTCATCCCTCGCCGGTACTTGCGAACTGTAAAAGGTCAGTGATTCTGGGTTTTCACATGAACTAGTGGCTCTCTCTGAACGAAACCTATTACTGCTTCTCTCTCTGTTCGTTTTCTTTTCATCATTGAATCTTTTCAGGTGATTTGACGGTGTCATGCCGATGATTAGACCTAGTGCTATTGTGACTTCGGGTCTTTCAGCTCCAGGTACGTGATTTTACGTTTCAAATTGGTAAAACTGACACCATGCCAGTATCTTTTCCTAGAATTTGAAGGAATTTTTGTTCATTGTGTCTGAAGAGTACAATATTTTGGGACTTCCAAAATTGATAGATGAAATAAGAAAATGCTGGGGGAAATAGACTGTGTAATGGTTATAACGTCAGTTTCGCACAAGTTTTTCAACTTTATTTTGAACTAGGGGTTTATGGTCTCAGAAATTAAAGGAAAATACAGTAAGGTAGGATTGTGTGATCCATACAACGTTTGAATTCATTTTCAGTGGGGTGTTTGTATGAAAAAGAAATGATCATAGTACACTTTTCCAAAGTAAATGTTCATCAGGTTAGAACTTGACTTTTGCAGTGGCATATAGGGTATTCCCTAACCTACTATGTCATTTTTAGTTTTCATCTCCCAGAAAAATTAATTTATTATGTTATTTTTATTCAAGAATTTTAGAACATTAAAGATCCTTTTATATTTCTTCATTAAGTAGAAAACCTGTAGTGAACAATTAGAATATTTTTGTTTCGTTGATGCTTAATTTGTTCTAAGCATGATTTTTATTAGGGGAAGAAAGATTTAGTTAGTTCCATGTAGAATGAAAAAGAAAAAAAGTTCTTGTAATAAGTGAATCAGTTGGATCTTCTTTATAAAGTATGGTTGAAAGAGATTTTTTGGATGATATTTTAAACTAGATTACTTGTTTTTTCATCATCCTGTATGTAGTTAAAAGAAAGGATCAGTGCAAGGAGCAAAACAAGTTTATTTGTTTCTGTCCACTAGGTGTTTCCTTTCAATCTCAACCTTTAAATGGAACAAGAAGGAAAATTAAATTTTCACAGCCAGATTCAGTTGGGTTTTGCGGATCTCCACAACCTTCTGATATAAGAAGACTTGTCATGCCTTATCCTCGGATGCAGTCTACTACAAAATGTGCTGTTTCGGCAAGTTCACTCTTGCACCTCTCATGTTACTTCAAATTTGCGTCCTTTTTTTATGAAGCTTTGATATAGTTTACTCATTTCAGTTGATTTCTTGCATTTGAATTGTAAGAGATGTAAGGACTAAGGAGGTTAGTGACACTATGAGGAAAAGTGAGAGAATCCAGATAGGAGAAACTAAAAGGATCGGAGGACACCTAATTTAACATTGTTGACAGTGAAGAAGAAGCTGTATTTTAGTCGCAACTATATAAGGAAATAAAATTAGCCTATTAGTTGTGATTATACACAAATCCCTTATTGCTAGTAATCGGTAATTATTAACTATATAATATTGATGATACATAGAAAATCATAACTTAAGACGAAAAATGAAAACGCAACATGTGGCACCCGAGCGCAACATCATTACCTTCCTCAAGGACCAAGAAGTTTATCAAAACAGACTCCCGTCCATCTCGGTCATCTCGAAAACTCCACAACAAATCGGACGACTAAGTCAACACGCCCTTCGCGGAGTTGCTTCCGGATTGTGGCTTCGCGGACTTGCTCTCGGATCTATCGGCGTCGCCCGTAGTCATCAATGATGCCATCCGACCTAACTTACATTCTAAAGATGACAAATTAGACTAACTCAAAAGAAGAAGTTGCTTGATTATTAAGACACTTGGGCAAAGAAGTTAGAGTTTGTTTACCCATCCGACCTAACTCACATTCCATAGATGACAAATTAGAAAGACTAAGGTCCAAATGCTAAAGTTTGGAAAGACCGGATGTTAAAGACGGTTGTGGAGTATAAGAGGAGATTCGGTAGATGTGCAAGCAACTGGTGATGCAAGCATGTTGGGTAATACAACCCCTAAGACTCACACCCTTCGCTTATCATATGCTGGTACCTTGGTTCTACACAAGAACAGTGTCATTAGAAGGATTAATAGAACAATTAAAAGCTCAAGTTAATTTGCTAACAGACAAAAGATTAAACAAACATTCAGGGACAAAAAATTGAGTCCAAAGGTAAAGATGGATATTAATGCCTTTAGCCTCACACTTGGATCCATTTCCAAGTGTAACACTAGGAAGACATGTAGAATTTGAAATATGAGTAAAATTATTTCTATTACCAGAAATATGATCTGGAGCACTAGAATCAATGATCCAAAGACCAAGAGTAGGTGTTTTAGTGAGGCAAGTAACAATACTACCAGTATTGGCGACATAGCAACCAATGATGCAACTTGCTTTGAGACTTGATACCTGAAGTATTCTTCATAGTCAGCTCTAACTAGTAGGATGGAAGATTCTGCACCTTTAGAGATATGGGGAGCTTTACTGGTTTGAGCAACAAGTGTCGTACGAGGGGTTGGGTGACCATACTTCTCGAGTATGACCCAACTTGTGGCAGTAATTACATCTTACCCCCTTTCTCAGATTGCCTTCTTGTTTCCACTGCTTTGACCACCGCTAAGATATTTTTTCGGGCCAGACTAATATTCAAGAACATAAGCCTCTTCTAGGGGAGGCTCGGGCATAGTAACTGAGAAGATACCTAGAGTAAACGGGCCGAGAAGTCTTCCAAAGTGGGCACAAATGCATTGGTAAAATCTGATCATGAATTGATGACAACTTCGGACTGACAATGGTTAAGCCCAGTAACATGAAGAACTTACTCCATGGAGCTAATTGTTCAATTTTCATCCTGGCAATGGGCATAAATGCATTACACTATTCCTTCAAGGACTCCAACTTGCCAATAAATTCAGATATGTCCATACTCTGTTGTTTTAGGTTAACCATGTTATATTTTTGTGTAAAAGGCCTTAACATAACATACAATTTAGGATCAATTGACTGTCATGGAATATTACACAATAAAGCATCAACCTTTTTCCATTGTGCCCTATCACTTGTTGAAATATCCTCACTTTTCATAGTGAGATAGTCTTCTAACCTTTGACCTATAAACCATAATTCAACAAATGCAGCCCAAAACATATAGCTTGCACTTCTAACTAATTTCTCACAACTTATAATAGGAGAAAGAGCATTAAAAAGGAGAAAGTACCTGTTTTGTGGTTGAAACTTGTCATAGTGACAACAAAAAATGAAAAAAGTTGATTATGGCTAATTGGTATGTCGAAGCAGACCAAAATTTGAAATTAAACCTTCTGGAATTGGCTTAGCGGCACGTGATAACAAGCCGCGGTGCACAAGAGTCGGATGGAGGCCAAATTTTTGGTTCATGGGTAATTGTAGACTTATGAGTCCAGTTGTGATGACTCAAAAGGATACTTAGAATGGCGCAGATATGAAAACGGGCAAATATGCGAATTTTCTCTGGCGAGGAGCATGGCGGCGTGAATGGACACCAACAACAGAGAGTGTCCGATCAACGCTCTCTCATCACTGGTATTTGATCAAACCAAAGAGAGCTTTTAAAATATTGGTTAGCTGCTATGGGAACATACCAGACGAGGCTACACAATTACTATCTCTCTTTTAAGACTCTGATACCATGCTGAGAGTGAAGAAGTTGTATTTTATTCGGTATGTTGTGTTCCTATCTATACAAGAGAGACTATTGTCACGACTCGAGAGGAGTGCAATCCAAATCCTCCCAAATGTACTCAAGTTTTGGCTAAAACAAGCTGGATGGAACAAGCTTGATAAAGGACCGTGAGGTGTTTTTTTCTTGCTACTAGCTAAATTAAGCTTGAGGTGGCAACACACACGAAGTGGTGAGCTGCTTTGAGAACGCAACAACTTGGTGTCTTGGCTATGTCTTGATCAAGACTTCAAGGCGAAGTAAACGAAGAAAATAGGTTAAGCAAGTAGGAGGTTTCACCTAAGCAAAGGATGCTTACTTTGAAGAAAACTTAGCTTGGAGGCCCTCTGTCCTCATTGAACCACCGTGAGGTCTAATAGAAAGCTGCCAATCTCTTAACCTGTGAGATTAAATTTCTAAGGAGGAGCTCAGCAGTATAAATAGGAGTAAGATCATTTGTAAATTTTAGGCTTGTATTTGTGTTTTTCTCTTATTATATAAAGAGAATTTACAAGTAACCTCTTGAGTTGTACCTTCGCCATCTTGCTATCTCATTGTTTAATTGTTGATACTTTGTCAAGTTTGGAAAGCTTAGGAAAAAGCTCTAGGGCATTTCACTATGCTATACAAGGAAATATGACCAGGCCGTTATTTCTTATTATACACAAATCCCTAATTTCTAGTAATCAGTAATACTATATACATATCTATACAAACATGAAAGAAAATTATAAGAAAAGACTTGATAATGCATTACTTAACATAAAAGATAGCAGTAGAAAGATGAATGGAAGAGAATATGAGTGGAAGATCCTGAGGTGTTTTGCTAAAGGTTTTATGTACCCGGACCCAACTTTATTTAGGAAATGGTTTTGTTGTTATTTGTATTACAAAAGTTTATTACTGCTTTGGGAAACAGTAATATTCATCATTGGAAGGCATTCGGCTCCTTATTACTTGTACGTTACAATTATCCATTTTGTGAAGTAAATTTGCATTAAACAATCACATTTCTCTTAAAGCTAACAAATAGAAAATTGCTAGGTCAAGGTTTGTTTCAGAGAGCTTCCTAGATAGGAGCATGTTTATTTATACTTATTGTTTCACTCTGTCATGATGGGTTCGGATTTGTGAGCTTTACTTTTTCTAGTAAAAAGCGGTCTAGTAGTCAGTCTATTGGCTACCCAAGTCGTGAAGTTTTCGTGTAAACATCTGCATTTCTTAGTGTTGATGGTTTGGTAGATCACTAATAGTTGTGGTTTTTATGTGATTGCTCACATTTCTGGCAGCATAGTTAAACATGGACAAGCTTAGACCATTCGAAAAACCATGAAATATGAAGGATATACTTCTAAAACAAGAATTATTTTCATTACTGTTTTAAGTTCTTTCCATAGTTATTTGGCATTCACAGCAATAACAACATAGAATATTCTCTCTGTTTTTTATCTTCTTTTTTCTTTCTAGTATCTGCAGAATGCAAGATGTAGTGGTGGTGGTGCTGAGCAGACGCAAACTATACTACGCAAAACGCCAACAATAACCCATCTTCCTGGTATTTGCTCTTTGCTAGGCATCTAACTTGTCTATAGTTTTGCCTAAGCATCATTGTGCTTTGCTAGAGCACCATCTATCTGTGTACATCATATGTGTGTGAGGACAATGGATAGGCAATAATTTTGGGCAGCAAAAATGCTGGTTAATTAACACCCTTGCATATTGTTGTTGTAACTACCCTTTCCAGCTTTGTTTGGGTACATTAGACACTTCAAAGGCATCACAATACCTGTGCTGCATACACTTCTACATATTTGTTTTCTGAGCTCCATAGATAGGATGCTGTAGTGTTATCCAATTTGACCTCTTCCTTTAAAGATAATGCCAATAGAATAACTGCATTTCCATTTCATTTTGGCTGGGATGAAATGAACTGGGAGACCCAAGTCTTAAGAGTTGTGCCTTGCTCATTGCACCAGGCTGTTCTGATCTATTTCAGAGGTTTTGAGGTTTATTTTTAACTCATTTCATCCTGTTCGGGAATAAATAGTCATATCGAGCAGTACTTAACAGAATATATAAGATTGTCTGACCATTTGACCATTTGAATATATGGAATCCAACATCACATTTCACTGTGTTTTTCTTTTCCTAATTAAGTTGGATGCATCATCATCCAAGTAAAATTCAATCCCACAATAAACTTGTATGTGTGCTTATGCAACTTGTAGTCCACCCTTTTTACAGACAAAAAAACCCCTCCTCTTCTTCTTCTTCTTCTTTAAAAAAAAAAAGAACATTGGAATCAATGGCCATTGATTTAGCCTTTTTTTTGGTCAATTGCTTTGGTTCAAATAATGTGGATCATAACACTTCTTGATTTCATATACATAATCATATGCTATTTTCACATGTTACTTTTCATTGAGTTAGTTCTGTAAAGAAGTCTTCAAATACATTTGTGATGTAACTGATGTTGCACACGGGCTGCCAGCTTGGCAACTTACCCTGATAATTATCTTCTTGTTTCTCTAATTAAATTGATTTGTTTCTCTTAGTTCAAAGAATATTCATCTGGCTTTTTATTCAAAGGATAATCATTTTTTAATTTAGTTTTTATTATTCATCTTTTATGTTTGGTATATAATGAATAATTTCAGTATTTTATTGTGTTAATGGAGGATTAAGTAATTGTGTTTCAGGAAAGGAAAAGGACCCCCAACTAGCTGATGGTGATGGCGGATTACCACCTCGTGATGCCAATGATGGTGGAGGTGGCGGTGGCGGCGGAGGTAACTGGTCGGGTGGGTTCTTCTTCTTTGGCTTTCTTGCTCTTCTAGGCTTAATGATGGACAGAGAAAAAGATGAAGAAAACTAGTGAGTTTATTATTATTCAATCATTTGATTTCATACGGCATAGAAGTATAGAACTGACTGGACAAGGAACTGACTGTGACTGAGAATCAAAACAACTCATTATGGCTTATTAGCAATATACGCAGTATTAGAAGATGGTTAGAATCATGTTGTTACGCTGACATAATTAGATGAAGCATAACACGTTTTATGCAACTCCAGGTCATGTACTTATTTCATTTTGGTGAGATTGGTACATGCAATATATTCTACTGAGTCTGAGATGCATGGTATTGGTCTATTTGCAAACCTTGTTCCATAACATAGCTGTTTCATAACATAGCTGTTTTGAATCTTTTGACTAGAATTGACATCATATGTAGTAAGTGTGGCCTAAGCCAAACTGGAGAACCCGATTCGTTCAGTTGGTGTGAGCCAGCAGCAAGTAGCAAGGCCAGGAACACGGCAAAAGCGTAAAAAGAAAAATGACCAAAACAGTTTACCTAGTACATTGGTGTGTGTAGTTTTCTTCTTATTTTCTTGCTTGGAAATGTTTTGGAATAGAAAGTGCCTTTATATTGCTGATAAAAGAAGGAAGTGCATTTTACAAGCCAGTGTCTGGTAATGAGGGACAAATTTGCAGAATTTTAATTTCAAGATTCAACATTCACATTTTACCTTTACGAGTATTTGCTCTCAACTGAATTACACAACATGCACATACATGTGGACATCAAACTGGCCTAAAATAAGATAAAAATAAATAATTTATGCCTAAATTTTCATCAAATTAAGTTTCACCAAAACACCAAGATAATATAGGTGTATGTTAATGTACCAAATAACATTTTAAAGCCTAAGCATAGTAAAATAAGCCAATGACAGTTTTAATGATGTTTGAGCTATCGGTCAGTCTTTGACCAAGCCTTAATTTTATGAACTCTTCAAGTTCAAGGCATCGAGCCATGTTTTTTTTTTTTTTTTTTTGGAAAGAAAGCATCGAGCCATGTTCGTTCCCTTATTTTGTGTCAAGTTTGGCATGTGATTCATCATTCTATGTTTTTATTAAAAATATAAAGACATGCAATATTTAATAAGATATATGAGGTTCCATTCCATGTGTGTGAAGGTTGTGGTATGTATTTCCTGGTTGGAAGTTTATTTGTCTTTATGTGTATCAAGTTTTATTTTGTCTTTTATTATTGTAAGTTGTTTAGTGATGAATTTTGATGCGTTTCAAGTCATAGAAACTATAAAGACCAAGGAGGAGGATAACGGTGCTTTTGATTCGATTATGTGTGATATTTTGAATCTTGCGGAAAAGTTTGTTAGTATAAATTTTATGTTGAAAAATGATATAAAATAATCCATGAACTATCCGCTTTATTTTAAATTAGTTCATGTGCTTTATTTTGTTTCAAAACAGTATTCTTATCTTTGTTTTGTTCAGTAGCAGTTTCTCTCATTAACTCATCCAACAGATTCCGTTAAATTATAATGGCGTGACAATAAGAACTAATATAATAATATACTAGCGATACAAACAATAATTGTATGCAATACAATCAAAATAAGAGGAATGGGCTTCTTAAATTTTGCACACCTGTTGCAAATCAAATTAAGATGAGCCATAAATAGTAAAAATAAGTTTTTGCAAGAGATATACATTTATTTACTTAAAAGTTGTTTAACAAGAAGGTGAACATAAACTATAAAACTAGCTCTCCCCATTTTGGTATGAATTATGTGTGCATAAATAAATTAACTTGTTCATCATAGTTTGCTATGTATTATGTGTAACAAAAAAAATTTGTTTGTATTTAACAAATAGTTTGTCGTTGCGCTTTTTGACACAGGTAAAACTTGGCATGACAGATCGATATTCTTATTCATATGTTAGAGTAACATGTTTCAAAGTATGGGAGTCTTGCTAAGAATTTGAGACCTTGGTCCGGGTCTTAGGAGTAGTAACCTAGTTCTTGGATCTTGAAACACATTGAACATACTATTAAATGGAATCCTAAAATATGTGCCCAAAAATCTTCCTTGAATGTGAAAATAAGTTTTCTACTGTGATATTGCACTTATTAAGAATGACCGATGACAAGGCACCACATGATTGATCGATGAGATGTGTGGCATATGATAGGATAATGGCTACCCTCTCGGGCACCTGATCGGGTTCTAGGACCCCCACTTGGCTCCAGAGCCTGGAGGACGGTGGCTTGAATTTTACCATCTTTGTGTGACTTTTGAAGTGCTTTTGTGATGCCTTTGGCAACTAGTCTGGGCATAGGACATGTGGGCATGACTTTCCCTCAGGAGACAACTTTCCTTTGGGCGCAACTTTAGTTGGTGGTCTTGCCTAGGGTAAGATTTAGGGTGTTCTTTGGAGTTGTGTGAGACTTAATGACAATTGTTCTACGACAATCTCGCTCTCGGGCTACCTTGAAAGTACGTACTGAAAAAGTGAGACTTGAGAAAGTGTCTCGAAATAGAACCTTAAGGAGAATCCTTTGTGAGAGTGTGCTTTACAGTAGGAGACTTAGAGGAGGTCACAATGCGAACTAGGGGAGATTTGATAAAGACTCTCAGAAGGAGTCTTAAAGAGTATTCTCCGTGCGAGTAGGGGTGAGCAAAAACCGGCCGTGAGCCGGCAGACCGCTTAAACCGTCCGCAAAAATAACCGTTTCAATCCGGTT
>JAYMSZ010003160.1:0-10925 GCA_036897665.1 Pelargonium citronellum | reverse complement strand
CTGCAATAAGTTGGCAAGGAAATGTAGACATAATGTCTGATTTCAAATGTCTTGGGGTAAAAGGTGTGTTATTTTAAAATGGTCGGTTTCATGGGAACTGACTATACAAGTTTTCACTTACTACTGTGGCAATTCCAATTTCCAGGAACATGTTATCTGTTTATCTATATTATATTGTACATGAATTAAATTCTTTCTTCTGTCAAATAAAAATACAGTTTGTTCATGGCTAATTCTGTACTTTGTTTTGATCTCTTTGACTTTAGGACCGATATTCCGGGAAAGTAGATTTTGAAGAAGAGTCCTGATGGAGTTGATTCACCAGAACAGCTGCTGCTGTACCCATTCTAACCTTGGAAACCTGTTGGAGAATGTTGTATGGATTGAATCTGTTCAGTTCTGTTCTGCTGTTGGCCAAGCAAACAGGTTTACCTGTGTAGATATCTAACTTTCTGAGAGTCATCTGTCATGTGATGTCTGAGCCGCCGCCTGCTATTTAGAAAGAAACTATAAGAGATTTGACTCTCTGCCCCCAATGAACCTTCAAACTCCCATTCCTTTTGCCTCCTTAGGAGGATTGGATGTATGAACTTCACCTGGCTGGCTTGTGTTGTGGCCAGTTTGTATCTTCTCTGTCAATCAAATTTTTTTCTTCTCCAGATTCATATATATAGTTTACTATAATCAGCTTAGTTTTTGACTCGTCGGTTCTGGTCTGTTAGCAGATGGTTAATTGTTATATTTGCACCAACCTTGTTGGTTTGTCCTCTGCAATGCCAATTTTTTTCATCTTCAACTTCTGATTGGGTGTATTATGACTTGAATCAGTACATCTTTTGGCTATCATCTTTCACTTCAACACAATCTCTACATTTACATTGCCTATGGCTGTTATGAGTTTGTATATGTATATTATTTTAATTTAATTTGATTGTTTCTGTTTGTCAAAGAAAAAGATAATCAGGGATCAAAAGAACATGGAAATGTGCTCGTTCATGTCATTTTTTTTGGCGTGATGATGCTACGAACTCAAATGACATTACTCTGTGAATAATGATGTTATGGTGACTTAGCAATAAATGTCACTACCCAAGTTACCTTGACAAGTCAAGTTTCGGAGGTTGTCCAGGGCGTGTTATATCCCCAACTTTCACGTGTACTTGCCTACTAGGAGTACGGGAGTATGAGAATATATTGATTGGGCATACCTCGCTTAAAATGAGTTTGAAAACACTGGTGGCTCGGTTACCTCGTGTTGAATGGTGTATGTTTGAGATGAGTGCAAGGTGAGTGCAAGGTGGGAGTATACGTGAAGGTCCCATGATCGTTTCATAACAATGATGACTCATCGTTGTTCCTTGAAATTTTTCTTTGTAATAATTCATTATTGTTATCGAATTACAGTCATCCTCTCTGTACAATCAAACGTATAATGATAATCTGTTTTGGAAAAAAAAATAGTGAAAAAAGTTGCAATTGCAGAAGCCTCCGTTGCACGTGTAAAATGTCGAGAGATGAGACGACATCGTTTGAAGAACTGATCTTAGAACGGTGTCGCAGGGCTTGTCCCCATCAACCAACACCTTTGCAAAACTGGCCATTTCCTGACCCCAAACCATTTCTCTCTCTCTCTCTCTCTCTCTCTCTCTCTCAACTCACTTTCTCTTCTATTCGCCGTTTCGTGTTAGCACATCGCATCCATCATCTCGTTTCTCTCTCTAGAATTGCGAACCCTACGCTAAAAATCTACCGATTATACAAATTGAATCGCCCCGAAACCGATCCAAATCAGCCCAATTCCTTCCGAGTTCCGTCGATAAAACTCTGGTCCAAATCTCGCTCCTCAAGCCCTAATCTCGCGAGTCCATGTTCATCGACAAAGGGCTTGTGCTTTTTCCTCTGGTAATTGGAAATCCCAGGTTTGATCTAGGGTTTTACGCAGCTTCAATTATAGGAATCTAGGGTTTGCCTTTTGAAATTTCTGCTTTTGAGGTGGGAATTGGATCGGGATTGATGTTTCTGTTTAAGAACGAAGGCAGGATCGATTGCTCTGAAAACAAGTCTGATGGAGGGATATGCATGGGTCCTTGGGAGATAAGAAGTGGATTCAGAGTCGGCACATGTGGCCGGTCCCTTCCCGCGTGACGTTTGTAGCTGATTCCGATTCGTCGAGCCTTGATTCCTTTTCCAAAGTATAAAATATGCTCCTTTCTCCGGTTACGTTGTGTTTTTGGGTGTGTTGGTTGTCGTCTCTGATTTTTTTTTGCTCAATTAATATGTATTGATAAGCTTCCCTCTCTGGCTTATCGTATTATACGGGTTTTGTTTATAACTGTTCTGGGCTCGATTTATCTCTTTTTAACCCTAGGCTACTTGTTTTTATTTCTGGGTTTTCAATTTTACCCATGTTTTCATCATTCAATTGCACGCATGTATCGAAAGTATCCTCTATCGTATTGCTGAACTGCACTTCTTACAATATATTATCTATGATGAGACTTCAAGATTGGCTTTTTTATTTAACCTTGTAATGCTTATGTGCTCAATTTAACCTATTAATCTAGAATATAGCCCTTGGATTTTTTTGAAGTTCTTTCTTTCTTTATTATTTTTAAATTATTTTATTTTAATCCATAAAACCTGTGCCACAATACAGAATATACCCCCTTCCATGTATTCCACCATTATGTGACCCAGTTTGGTTTTGATGTTCTGTTTTTAGTCATTGGGCTTTTGGTTTGCTTGCAATGCTCTTCTAATCTAGTACTAATTGTCACTTCACATCACATACTGTCTAGTGTAGTACGCAATATGCATGTATAGACCTGTTCTGGTATACTTTGGACTGTGATTGAGCTTGTATCTCTGGTATTTTGGTTTGGTAGTTCATAATTCTGTGTTCTCTGTAGCTTTTATGACATTGATTTGTTGGTTGATAATTTGACACTAATTCATGATTAGAGGAAGATAATAGTGTTTTTGGTTACTAATTGTTAGGAATACAGTTTTAAATTTGTTATGTGTTATTGTCTTGTCTTATATTAAATGTTCTTACTAATTCTGTTTATAGATTGAATTGGTGTATATATGTGAGCTTGCATCTACAGTTTTCTCCACTCTACATGCGTTTATAGATAAGAGCTTTTTTATTTGTAAGGTCATTTTTGGTTTCAATTTTATAAATTGACTACACTGATTAGATTACTCAGGGGAGCTCTTTATTTATTCTTGTTCATCATTTGGTTGCATAGAGGTTGTTGGAAAATTAGAGTAGTTTGTGGGTGCTCTATGGTGTAGAAAGCTGTGCTTAGTTTCAGTAAATAAGTGGATGATATAGCCACATGAATTGTTATGCCTGTTGCAATAATATTAATACCTTAGAATGCATGGCTGAATTGATTGGCTCATTCAGTTTGTTTTGTGCTTTAGGGTCAACTTATGTATTCTTTAAGATTCATTTTGTGCTTTATAGTTAGATTGCTGTTTGTTCTTAGCTGGAGAGATTTTCTTCAATCTTCAAAATTCAAGATTCTTGTGTTGCATTTTGTACAATTCATTTAATTTTTAACTTTCTTGCTTGTGAATGTGTAGTGGCAACATTTATCCCTCACAGTTAAGTTTAAATCTGGTTTTCATGACATCATTTTCTGATTGCAGGATGGACGCAAAATTTGTGTTGGTGACTGCGCACTTTTCAAGCCGCCCCAGGAGTCCCCACCATTTATTGGAGTAATTCGTTGTCTAACAGTAGACAAACAGGTCAGTTTAAAGTTAGGTGTTAATTGGCTTTACCGACCAGCTGACGTAGAGCTTGGAAAAGGTAATTTGCTGGAAGCTGCGCCCAACGAGGTCTTTTACTCCTTTCATAAGGATGAGATACCTGCTGCATCGTTACTCCATCCGTGTAAAGTCTCATTCCTTCGTAAAGGTGTTGAACTTCCTTCAGGGATATCCTCATTTGTGTGCAGACGAGTGTATGATACTGAGAACAAGTGTTTATGGTGGTTAACCGATAAAGATTATATTAAAGTGAGTGTTAGTTTAAACTTAATTTTCACAGTTTTGTGCATTACGAGACATTTAACTACATCTTAGTCTACTTGTCAAACACAGGGACGACAAGAGGAAGTAGATAAGCTATTAGACAAAACTCGATTAGAAATGCATGGTACAATGCAGTCTGGCGGTCGCTCTCCTAAACCATTGAATGGTTCGGCTTCAATGCAGCAGTTAAAGTCTGGTTCTGATAGTATACAGAACACAGCCACCTCGTTTTCTTCTCAGGCTAAAGGAAAGAAGAGGGAACGTTGTGATCAAGGCTCAGATCCTATTAAACGGGAACGTGTATCTAGAACAGAGGATGACATGCTGAAGTCTGAGATCTCTAAAATTACAGACAAGGGAGGCGTGGTGGACTTAGAAGGGGTTGAAAAATTAGTGCAACTCATGCAACCTGACAGTGGTGATAAGAAATTAGATTTGGCCGGCCGAAAAATGCTTGTTGATGTGATAGCAGTGACCGAAAGGTATGATTGCCTTGAACATTTTGTACATCTTAAGGGTTTGCCTGTTTTGGACGAGTGGCTCCAAGAGGTCCAGAAAGGGAAAATCGGTGATGGTAGTAACCCTAAGGAAAGCGATAAATCTGTTGAGGAATTTCTGTTGGCTTTACTCCGTGCTCTTGATAAGGTGCCTGTAAATCTTCATGCACTACAAACATGTAATATTGGCAAGTCTGTAAATCATTTACGCAGTAATAAGAATTCAGAAATTCAGAAGAAAGCAAGAAGTTTGGTTGACACATGGAAGAAACGTGTAGAGGCAGAAATGAATATGAATGATGCTAAGTCCGGCCCAAGTCGTAGCGTATCTTGGCCTACAAAGCAAGTGCCTTCTGAAGTTTCTAATGTTGGCAACCGGAAAGCGGCGGGATACTCTGATATTTCCCCAAAGGTCTTTGTTTTGCAACCATCCGCATCTAAATCTTCTCAGGGTAAACTTGGCTCAGGGGATTCTGCTGCAAAGTCATCTTTGTCTCCCTGCTCAACGAAATCCTTACCTGCATCGGCAGGTGCCAATTTGAAGGAGTCAAATTTCAGAACATCGGCTGCAGGTGGAAGCTCTGACGTAACCCTGACACCAATTAAAGTGGAGAGAAGCAGCTCTTCTAGTCAGTCTCTAAACAACAGTCAATCTTGTTCAAGTGATCATGCAAAAACTGTTGGTTCATCGTGCAGGTCCACTGCTGGATCAGTTAGTGTGAATAAATTATCTAGTGGTTCTCGCCACCGCAAATCAAGCAATGGAATTCTTGGTGCTGTTGTGGTTAAAAAGGAAACTGGTTCGGGAAAAGTTAATGCATTGAATAAGAATTTGTCTTCTGAAAAGGCATCATCAACTGGAGTTACGTACGAAAATGCACCTGATGTTCCCCATGCTGATCATGGAAATAGCCAGCGTTTAATTCTCAGGTTACCTAACACTGGTCGTAGTCCTAGCCGAGGTGGTGGTGGAAGTTCTTTTGAAGATCCTGGTGGTACTGGTGGCAGAGATAATGCCGGGAAGCTTGATAACCATGAAAGAAAACCGAAGGGGAAAAGTGAAATGTTTCGAGTTTCTTCTCTATCAAATATGAACTCTGAAGGGAGCCATGGCAAAGATGGATTGACTATTTCAGATGGTGGTAATGGGTTGTCTCAATGCAATGAACGGCAGAGTGCAGGTGAGGAAGGTGATAAGTTGGAAGTTTCTAAAGCTACCAGCTCATTTTTGGGCATGGTGCCTAGGGCTGCAAAATCATGCGATGCTTCTCTAAGCTCCATAAATGCATTGATTGAAAGCTGTGCTAAGTTCTCTGAATCTAGTGCGTCTCCATCGCCTGGAGATGACAGAGGGATGAATCTGCTTGCAAGCGTGGCTACTGGAGAATACAAATCTGAAAATGTGTCACCATCCAGCTCTCCTGGTAGAAGTTCACCAGCTCCTGAAGAATCATGCTCAGGCACTAATAGTAGATTGAGGCAATCAGGTGAAGAAGTTGCCCAAACCCGATGTCAACCTAATGATGGAGCAAATGGTGGTGCTACTAACGGGCATGGAGATACTGTTGATTCATTGCAGGCTAAAGATGAAGTTAGAAGTACTGCGATCCCTTTATCTCCAACCATCTCTGGGGACCGAAATGGTACTTCATTTTACCCTGAAGAGAAATCAGGGGAGTGCAGTGTACAGTTGAATTGTGCCTTGACAAAATCGCGACAAAATGCAGATGACTCGTGCCTGAGGTCTGATGTGCAAACGGGTGAGCTAACACATGATGCTTCTATAGCTTTGTCTTCTCCTGTCCATGCTAAAAATGAGGATAGCTCCGAGGCTGAGGGATGTGTCCTTTCTCATGAGCAAAGAAAATCAGGAGTTCACGGTATTAGAAGTAGTAGTATTTCTGATTCTAAATTGAAAGGGAGGACTCAGTTGTTGAACGGGGATGATAAAGTTGATCAGGCGGATGAAAGAACTTTAGAGAGTAATAACGCATTGGCATTGGATGCTACCAAGCCAATTGGAAGTTTTGAGATTGAAGTCAATGACAAATCACCTGTCTCATCTTCAGAAAAGGTTTGTGAATACCCGAAAGAGTCTAGCAGTGCCGTTTTAACAGAGCAGAAGCAGCATGTTGTGGCCGAAAATAATCTGCAGTCCTTTGAGGGTAAAGTGAAAGATACTGATACTCAATCTGTTTCTTGTAATGCGACTTATACGGAGTCCAAGGCCGATACGGCTGTTGACCTGAAAGCAGTTGGTCATGGTTTGCAGAGTGAAAGACTTGCTATAGATTTAGGCTCATCCAATTCACTGAACTCCGATAAGAAGAAAGAGTGTGCTGAGAATTCAGAAAATAATAATTCTCTTCGTCATGCTTCTGTTGCATCTGTTTCTCGTGTGGAGTCGTCACTAACTCCCGTGCAAGATAAGGAATCGTGTGAGAAGACAAGTGGGCAGAAGTTGAATGTATTGGAATCAGAGGTGACAGATGAACAAAACATTGCTAGGGAAAATGTTCCAGTTTCTGCTGCAGGGCCAGATACGGCGGTAAAGCTAGACTTTGATTTGAATGAAGGCTTCTGTTTTGATGATGGTGGTCAAGGTGAGCTTGATAAATTGTCTGTTACAGGTACTTCTGCTAGTGTACATTCCCCTTGTCCGTTACCGTTTCCCATGTCTTCGTTGTCTGGGAGTTTTCCTGCCTCAATCACCGTTGCTGCTGCTGCCAAAGGGCCGTTCCCTCCTCCCGAAAACCCTTTGCGCACTAAGGGAGAACTTGGATGGAAACGCTCAGTTGGAAGTGCATTTCGGCCAGCTGAACCTCGAAAGAATATTGGGATGCCAGGCAATACCTCTGATGTCCATGTGGTTGATGCACCATCCAACAAAAAAGTTCGTCCTGCTTTGGACTTTGACCTAAACGTGCCAGATGAGAGAGTTTTGGAGGATGTTGCTTCTCGGAGCTCTGCACAAGCAACATGTTCTGAGTCTGGGTCTCTTGATCGTGGTGCTGGAGGACTTGATTTCGATTTGAACAGAGTTGATGATAGTCCTGATGTTGGACCATTTGCAATGAGCAGGAGCTCTGGATTGGAAATTCCTTGTTTACCTATTCGATCGTCATTAGCTGGTGGATTATCTAATGGCAGTGTTAATATTTCTAGGGGCTTTGATTTGAACAATGGACCAGGCCTTGACGAAGTTGGCACTGAAGCAGTGCCCCGCAGCCAGCATAATAAAAGCAGTTTGCCTTTCCAGGTGACCACTCCAGGTGTAAGAATAAACAGCGCAGAGTTTGGGAACTACTCTTGGTTCCCACCTGGCAATGCCTATACAGCAATAGCAGTTCCACCAATTTTACCTGGCAGAGGCGAGCAGAGTTATGTTGCCGCTTCTGGCTCCCAGAGGATGTTGGGCCCCACTGGGAGTACAGCTTTTGTTCCAGAACTCTACAGGGGTCCAGTTCTATCCTCCACTCCTGCTGTGGCATTTCCAACTCCTACCTCATTTCAGTATCCAGGCGGCTTCCCTTTTGAGACTAGTTTTCCTCTATCTTCAAACTCTTTTTCGGGTTCAACACCGTACATGGATTCCTCGACTGGTGGAGCAGTTTGCTACCCTACTATTCCCTCACAGTTAGTGGGACCTGCTGGTGTTGTTTCGTCTCCTTATTCTCGCCCCTTTGTTATGAACCTTCATGGTGGTACAAGTAGTGTTGCTTCTGACAGTAGGAAATGGGGAAATCAGGGTTTGGATCTTAATGCAGGCCCCGGTGCAGACACAGATAGGAGAGACGAGAGGGTGCCCTCAGCTTTAAGGCAGGTATCTCTTCCTGTTCCACAAGCCCTGGTTGAGGAACAGTTGAAAATGTTTCAAATGGCAGGGAATGTATTAAAGAGAAAGGAGCCTGATGGTGGGTGGGATGCGGCAGACAGATTTAGCTACAAGCAACCCTCATGGCAGTAGTTAAGGGGCGTGAGGCAAATCTGTTTAAAGCCTGGTGAGTAACCTCAAATCCTTCTTATGATGTCAAATTTACTTCCTTGGTTAGTATAGTGCATTTTAAAAAATAAAATAATTCTCACCGAAGAATGTAATTGTGTTGGGTAGGAATATGTGCATCCTCTAGGATAGCAATTGCTGCAATAAGTTGGCATGGGAGTGCAGACAGAATGTCTGATTTCAAATGTCTTTGGCTAAAAATTGTGTTATTTAATAATGGTCAGATTCATGGGAACTGACTATACAAGTCTTCAATCACTACTGGAGCAATTCCAATTTCCCTGAATTTGTTGTTCATCTTTATTAATATTGTACATGAATTAAATTCTTACTTCTGTCATGGTCCAAGCTTCAAAAGAAGATGTTCTGTTGACTAATTTAATTCTTTATTTTGGCCTTTACTTTTAGGACTGAGATTCCAGCAAAGTAGATTTTGAAGAAGAGCACTGATGGAGTTGATTCGCCATAACAGCTGCTGCTGTGCTTATTCTAACCTAGGAAACCTGTTGGGGACCTGGAGATTGTTGTATGAATTGAATCTGTCCAGTTCTGTTCTGCTATTGGCCAAGCAAATAGGTTTTCCTGTGTAGATATCTAACTTTAAGAGAGTCATCTATCTTGTGATGTGCGTGCCGTCTGCTATTTGGAAAGAAACTATAAGAAATTGACTCTCTGCCCCCAATGAACCCCCAAACCCCCCATTCCTTTTGCCGCCCTAGGAGGATTGGATTGGATGTATGAACTTCCCCTGGCTGGCTTGTGTTGTGGCCAGTTTGTATCTTCTCTGTCAATCAAATTTTTTTCTCCTCCAGATTCATATATATAGTTTACTATAATCAGCTTAGTTTTTGACTCGTCGGTTCTGGTCTGTTAGCATACAATTAATTCATAATTGTCATATTTGCACAGGCAAGCCAACCTTATTGGTTTCTCCTTTGCATGACCAGTTTTTCTTTTTCATCTTCAACATCTGATTTGGTGTTTTGTAACATGCATCAGTACATCACTTGGTTATCATCTTCAACTTCATCACATGCTCTACATTTACTCGTGGTTGCTATTTTGGTCTTTTTTTTGTTCTGCAACTAGTTTTTTGTCTATTGGTCATATGTTTGCTGTCAAAGGCAATGAAAATCGGCAAATGACATGATTTTGTGCAATCAGGTAAACCACAAACCATTATTCTGATATGATATTTTCCCCAAAATAAGCTTCTGTATTGTGTATTAGGCCTGAAAAATTCAGGTTTTTAAACCACCAATTTTCTTAGAACAGCCAGCAAAATATCATTCCAGATATCAACAGCACCGGGTAGGCACCAGTGAACACAATCATTGTATCCCCTCATCCACCTATTGTCCCAGTTTGGCCCCGGATGCCCATCTGGTCTCATCGCCATGGCCTTCGTCACATCCACCACTCCAAACTTCTTCCCTCGCTCTTTTGCTTTCCTTTTCGCATCTTCAAGTTCCAGCATCTGAACGCTCCTCGTCTCCCATTCCTCAGACCCATTCAAGCTGATCTCTCCTTCACTGTAAGGGTTGGTCTTTGGGCAGTTCCCTCCCGTGTTCCAAGCCCCGCCCTCAAAATGGGCAGGCGAGAATGTCCTGAGCAGGGTCACAAGGTCTTTGCAATTGCTGCAGCCACTGATGTGATCAAATGTAGCTCGCAGTGCCAGGCCAATGGCCTGGCTCGCACCAATGCTGGTAACATTTGGTACGTTGCAGTAGACACATTTTGTTGTAGTGTTTTCGGCACCTTGGTGTATAAACAATGGTCTGTTAAACCAATGCCCGGTTGAGACAATGGCGTAGTCTAAGGCGGGGAGGTGTGTGGTCCATGCATGGTCGATCTGGTCTATGAACAAGTCGTAGCCGAATGATGAACCATTCACCATTATCTCCCGACTTGCTACAAAGAATTTGGACCAGAGAATCATGAGAGTGAAGTTATGTTGAATGAAGTGCCATGTCCCAAACCGATCCTCAGAGTCCTTGTACAGCTGCATTGGTTCTTCCTCCTGAAAGATTACACTAATTTAGTTTTATACGAATCCAGAGCCATGGACATTTTGCTATTTCTGCACAAAATTTTATTTGTACACCTATTCTGTATTATAAAAAACACACAACATGACCTGTCTAGGAAAAATTGCTGCTAAGCTTTGGGTTTATGTTTATTTATTTTCCCTAATTTTAAAAATAAAAATTCAGAGAGAGCAAAATTTTCTGATACTGTATCAAATTAAGATCTCCAAAACATATAATAAACCCATCATAAATGGAAACGTTTAAACAAGGGTTAATTACATATTACCCCCATGAATTTTCAACTTAAAACAAATATATCCCTACAACTTTCAGTCTTAACAGATAACCCCT
>JAYMSZ010003159.1:0-10925 GCA_036897665.1 Pelargonium citronellum | reverse complement strand
TAGTCTTCACTTCTGTCCCTCAAATTCCTCAAATTAACCTTTAATTTTCTATATAGGAGTTCATACCATCATGTTGTGTGAGCTATAATATAATTGATTATTCAAAACATCATTGTATCATACATTATTGTATCATACATTGAGAATATGTTTATCACACACAAAGCCAATTCACATACTAGTAAATGAAGTGTCAGTGTTAGTATGTGACTATTCATCTACAATTTTTTCTTTTTATTTGATCCTATTTTCTTTTTATTATATATCAAAATCTTGGTTTGACCAGAAAATAAAAAAAATCCGAAATTCTGGTAAAAAAATTCAAAATTAAATATAAAGCTTTTTTAAAGTAAAAAATTGATGACACGTCACTATTTACCGTTTGATGCATATATAAAGCTTCTTCTTGGTGAGTTTGTGAGCCCCACCACCACCAGTCTCACGATCTTTTTTCCCAACATTTCTCTAACAAACCAAAACCATGCAGAGCCCAGCCGCAGCCAAAAGGGCTTTATCGGCATCGCAATCGCTTCTCCGGCGTTGCATTTCGCGTGTAGCCTACAAGGAGTCATCGGAAAATGACGCTGTTCTTCCGAAAGTGCCCCCGTTCGACTACTCTCGGCCGCCGGACACCGGCCCCTCCGCCGCCGAGATCTTGGCCAAACGCAAGCAGTTCCTCAGTCCTTCTCTCTTCCATTTCTACAATAATCCCGTACGCCTATTCTGTTTTACTATCACGTTGAAATTGACGATGCTAGCTCTTAATTTCAGCTTTTAATTCTGTATTTAATTCCTTAATTAGATTCTTATTCATAATCACGAGTTTAACGTTTTCTTAATCAGCTTGATCCATCATATTTTGAAAAAATATATATTATTCTCTCTCTTAATCATGTTCATATCGTTGTCATTTTGTATCTACTTCCTAATTACTTTCATTGATCGGCAGAATTTCCCCTAATTTATTCTTTCATAGAAATTTATAGTCTCTCGAAGGAAATTTATAATAATTTTTTTAGAATCAATGAATGTAATACGGAGAACATCTTGATCATGTTTAATTTTATTTTTTCTGTGTATTGTATAGTGTTTGGAAATTAGATTTGTCGTTTTCGGTACTATCATTGAGAAACAAATGTACAAAACTTTATGGTGAAATTCTCATGGGTAGGCCACACTGAGGCTGCTGATTTAGATCCAATGTCACTATGTGAGATCAAATGTTTATTATACTTATTTGTTTTTATGGTGTAAGTTGAATTAAATGATTAATATTAGGGTGGGTGTGACAGGTGAACGTGGTGGATGGGAAGATGCAATACTTGTTCGATGAGAATGGACGTAGGTATTTGGATGCTTTCGGAGGGATTGCTGTTGTGTCCTGCGGTCACTGCCACCCCGATGTCATCAATGCGATGGTGGACCAAGCCAAGCGCTTGCAACACTCCACCGTGCTTTACCTCAATAGCGCCATCTCTGATTTTGCCGAGGCTCTTGCCAACAAAATGCCTGGCAATCTCAAGGTATATGGATTGAAGTTGTCATTTTCTTTTCTTTAATGTGCAGTAAGGTTTGGGTGTATAATGTCTTTTTATATGATTCGTTTGTTTAGGTGGTATTCTTTACAAATTCTGGGACGGAAGCAAATGAGTTGGCTATGATGATGGCGAAATTATACACTGGATGCCACGACATAATATCGCTGAGGAATTCTTACTATGGGAATGCTGCGGGCATTATGGGAGCCACAGCACAGTCCAACTGGAAATTTAATGTGGTTCAGGTATTTATCTGGTGCATATGAATTGATCTCCTTTGGATTCAAGTATTTAACTTTAATTTTATGTATATTAATATCATGAGTGAGACTTGGGACAACAAATTAGGCTGAAGTTAGGGATTTCCCTTTCTAGGAAACTTTAAAATAAATAAATTAGGTGATGAATGTGACCAATTTAGATTTATTTGTATTTTGTAGTGTTTCTAGTTACTATGCTCCTTCTGAAAGTAAAATCTGGAATCTAGCAATTTGATTTGGGATAAAAGAAAAGGCGAATTAGAAAGGTATTCGACAAAAGATGAGGCTAATTTTTGTCTGCATGTTAAAATTTTGATCGGAGATGAGAATAGGGCGGAAAATTTATAGTACCAACCAATTAAATCCAATTAGAACTTTTGAATTTCTAGACCTAAGTTCTACTCAGTTTATATTCTATTGTTAATCTTAATTGAATCAGAGCTACATGTCATGGAGAAAAGTTATATTTTAAAACCTAAAGAAAATATTATAAAATCTATATTTCCATGTGCTTATATTTTGAGAAGCAATTTTTTTTCTGGAGAAACGATGAAACAATTCTCTTGGGCAGACATCTGGGATGCTAGAAGTTGCTTTGAATTAGTACCTGGTCACCTAAATTTAACTTACTGCTCTCTTATTGGCTTGGTCAACAGAGTGGAGTTCATCATGCCATGAATCCAGACCCGTACAGAGGTGTATTTGGTTCAGATGGTGAGAAGTACGCAAAAGATGTCCAAGATCTCATTGACTTTGGTACCTCTGGCCATATTGCTGGTTTTATGTGTGAAGCTATCCAGGTAATTACAAGCATTTTCTTCGGACTCATTTCATCAGTTAATTAAGATAGTGCTCAGTGCTCACAACTTCTTTTGATGGCAGGGAGTGGGTGGAATTGTAGAATTGGCCCCAGGCTATTTGTCTGCTGTTTACAAGAGTGTCAAGAAAGCAGGAGGCCTCTTCATTGCTGATGAGGTTCAGGCTGGTTTTGGTCGGACAGGAAGCCACTTTTGGGGGTTTGAGGGCCATGATGTTCATCCCGACATAGTGACATTGGCAAAGGTTAATTTTTTTTTCTCCTCACATTTTCTGTGCATCAGAAATGAGCTTTCATGTGATTAATCGCGTCTTTTATGTTGTGAATCCGCAGGGCATCGGAAATGGCATTCCCATTGGTGCCGTAGTAACCACTCCTGAGGTTGCAGAGGTCTTGACTCGCCGTAATTACTACAACACCTTTGCTGGGAACCCTGTTTCCACTTCCGCTGGCCATGCTGTTTTAAGAGTGATAGAGAAAGAGAAGCTTCAAGAGAATGCATCTGTTGTGGGAGCCTATATGAAGCAGAGACTAACTGCACTCATGG
Source organism: Pelargonium citronellum (assembly GCA_036897665.1). NCBI lineage: Eukaryota > Viridiplantae > Streptophyta > Magnoliopsida > Geraniales > Geraniaceae > Pelargonium > Pelargonium citronellum. The sequence goes on along the minus strand of JAYMSZ010003159.1, from coordinate 7,763 downwards.
ATAAACACGAAAGTAAGCTCTCACTACTCTTTCCGTCATAATACTCGGAACATGTTATTCAATTTTGTGTGCGTAATTGTAGTAATTGGCGATGTGCGGGGAAGAGGATTAATGCTCGGAGTTGAACTGGTCACTGACCGCCAACAGAAAACTCCCGCGAAGGCTGAAGTTCTTCACGTGATGGACCAGATGAAAGGTTTGTGCTCATGTCATCTCCATGTTATTTACATGTTTCGCGCTTAGAACTAGCTCCTAATATACCCTCTATTGGCATTGAAGAAATGGGAGTTCTAATTGGCAAAGGCGGGTTCTACGGAAATGTTTTCAGAATTACACCTCCTCTCTGCTTCACCAAGGAAGATGCTGGTTAGTCTTTAATCCACATACATGTTCTTCAATTGAATCAAATTAACTAATAAGTTTTTTCTGATAAGTTAGTTTATCATTTATTTTCAGATTACCTTGTGGATACTATGGATTATGCAATGGCAAAGCTGTGAAGCCTCTTAATTATAGAATTGGGTATTTGATCATTCCCAATCTGATCTTCTCTGTATCTTCAATATGTTGCTCCTAAATAACTATTCAAAACGGTTATGATTTTTCATTGGTGATCAGTGACAAAAAAAAGATGACGAGTCAACAAGTCGTTGACTCTTCATCAACATCTATCTAGAGAATCAAATGAAATATTTTTCAGTTGTGATGATTGTTTATTTGCTGTTTTTGCATGTGAAATAAAATTGATGTGTCAAGCGTCAACTAGTCGTTGACTCTTAATAAGCATGCCAATTTCTCATCATTATTGTTCTATTTTACTATACCCACAAACAAAATCTTATCACAATAATAGGTATTCAAGTATTCAACCAATTTGTCAATACTGCTCCAATAAAATGTAATTTTGAGTCAATTGAAAGTCACTTAAAGTAGAAGCTGAACAGAATGCCACACCCAGAAATCCTATTAATACACATAGGAGAGTAAGAGACCATAATCTGTACTATCTGCAATTCACTTTCTTCCACCAACCATTCTCTGGCCGGCAGTTCCCGACAAGCTCGACGATGCACTGCTTACCATTTTAAGCTTCCCATCCGCATTGCCGAGAACATTTAAATCTTCAAACAACCTATACGAGGGCACAAAGGGCTTTTGACCTACTGCTGGGGCAGGGTTCCTTGCATCTACTTGAACAGGCAACCCATTACTTGCTCTAGATGGTGCGGAGTTGTGCTGGTGCTGCTGAGGTCTAGCCATTTCCATCGGTGTGTAGGATGTACTAGTGCTGGCTTGAGGAGTGTAAAACACGTTAGATGTATACATAGCATCTTGGTTAGACGAAGTACCTGCCCACGGTGGAGGGGGATACGAGTGTTGGGCATATTGAGCTTGTGATTGTACAGGTATTTGAGGCTGCCGATATTGAGCTTGTGACTGTACTTGTGGTTGAGGCTGGTGATATTGACTGTGTGGTTGCATCTGTTGAGGCTGGGCCCACGGAACGACATAACTGTTGTATGCTGCCTGTCCTTGGTTTCCGGGATAAGCAGTTTGGGAGGCAGATGGATGCTCTTGTACAGGTACCTGATGCATGTCCTGATTTGAGATAGCTGGAGACTGAGGAGCATGAGGAGAAGGTGAAGTTGTTGAAAGTGTGATACTCAAAAGGTCTATTAGTTCTTGCTCTTTCGTCTTGACAGGTGCAGGTGAATCCGGCAAGACTAATGCAGTGCATGTTGATGCAGGAGCAGAAGAAACTGTCCCGTTACTAGAGTTAATTATAGCACGACTATCACCGGTTCCAGCAGATGTACTTTGAGAAGGCACAGACTGAGCTTTAGAATGCCTGCATTAGTAAATAAATAAAAATAGACATAAATTTCAATCCTAGTAGTAAATAATAGGTAAAGAAATATCAGTAGGGGTTAGCAATATGCGACCTTCGAGCAAGCTGTGCAAAGTCGTCTTCTTCTTCTTCCTCTTCATCAATACAGTTTCTTATCACATTAGTTGAAGGGAAAACAGGGTTGGCATTAGGTCTTGGGCTGGAGTCCCTTGCTTCTTCAGTTGGTTTGGGACTAGAGGCACTAGACACCGTTGTTTGAGGACTGAGAGGGCTAAGACTTTTCACTTGACTTGGAAGGGGTAAACCAGAAGCTATAGCATCGTGTTTTGCGAGCAAACCTTGCAGAGAATCATTTAATTCAAGACCGTGACTGAGTAACTCCTCATCCCTGAAACAACCAAAAGACAATTTGATTTATATGCACATGCTCAGATCTATCAACATATCCATTTGTAAAAACAATGAAGCATATAATGGCACGAAAAGATCCAAACTAGCACAACTCCATAAAACTTGAAGAAGATGAAGAAAGAGAGCTAACCCAGTTGTAGTTAGCATATTCATCAGCTTTTTTTGGTTGGAACGGCATCTTTCAACAAGATCAACTATCACTTCATCTTTCACAGCCTACAATCAACAGAACATCATGTAAGAAATTCACAGATCATTTACTCGATGTAGAGAGTTGAGGTATCGTTGCACATACTGCACGGTCACTTGGGTTCACAGCTTGCAGCATGTCATTTAACAGCTCCATAACATCCCGCATGGATTCCAAGCTTGACAAACTGAGATATTACGAGTAACATAGCAGGGGAAAGGCTCAGATTTAAAAATCTCAAGAATGATATATAATTGTATTGGAAAAAGTACATTAGCACAAAACAAAGCTAGAAACAAGTGATATTACTAGAAACCAGAATCGAAACCTTACCTTAAACTTTCAACTTCGGAAGCCATAGCTTCATCGAGCCTTCTTGGGGAGTTGCTTGGCATTCCAAATCCAGCTTGAGCATGTCTTGGGATTGGATGGGTCCCAGGTGGAGTAAATATTAGAGCAGAATCTGATTCACGGCGAGGGAATTCCACTCCAGATCGCTGCCATTCATTCAAATCAACATTTACAAAATAATATATTTCTATTATCACTTGCTGTAACAGCTTTGAAGCTACACGATACTGAAAATGATGACCAAATCAAAATTCAAGAGGATAACAGAAGGTTAAAGGGTCTAATAAAACCTGTACAACCAGAAACCGATACCCTCTTTTCATCAGAAAAGAGCACTGATGAACAAGAAATTACAGACCTTTCGGCAACAATAGAGCAGAGTCAACTTTCTTTTTCAAGTATTGAAATTATATAGTTATCTAAACTTTTATTGTGAACATATAAATGGAGACCTTTTGCCTATTAAGTTAGTTGACATAAATTTATATGATGTAATTTCAAAACACTCCCAACTTCTTTTCATCATATCTAAAGATCCTAATAGATGTAAACCGTAGTTTTACTAGCATAAAAAGTGTCATCAATGCAAAGAACCAAAGTAATTGTCATTACTAAACCGGGCAAAGAAGATCATCAAGTAACAATAATCTGGTCCTAATAACTATCTGCTTACCCTTAGTTCATCATATGCCCAGTAGTACTGGGGATGTTTGCCTCCAGGTCCACCAAATGCCTCTTGCCATGAGTCAAGCAACACCAAAATTTTATCCCTCACTTGCATATCTACCTACAAAACCAATTCAAAATAATTTCTTTAATGGGAGATATGCAAAAGACAAGAATGGATAGCCTCAAGTGCTCAAGGCATAAACAAGAGAGGTGTACAGAGGTTAGAAATCACTATAAGGAAATGATTGGTTATGCAGGGCTGCCATCATTGCATTTTACCAAATTCTAAGATTTCATGAACAAAACTTTTTCTGATGGCCACTAAATCACCTTTTATGAACAAGTACACATTATAAAGCAAATCTATATCAGTCGTCAACCTTTCCAAGTGGTTGTATCATTCACACCATACATTAGCAAATGGTTAAGTTAACAGATTCCACTAAATCAGGGTTACTCGTCAACTTTACAAAGTTTATCAATACAAGGACTGATATAAAAACTTGACAAATTATTTGATTATTACATAAAATTAACTATTATTGGGCACCATATCAATACCCCCACACCGCCGCTACCACCACACACACAACTAAAAACTACTAATAATTAAAAAAAAATTAAGGAGACAAGATATTTGTTTTTTTTTTTGGATTCCGTGAAAACTCACAACTTTTTCTTGCATTATCCAGTTTAGCAACTCAGGAAAAAATGGTCCCAACACATTACCATCTACACAAGATGGAAGGACTGTAATGCTATCCATACACATTTCTTTAAACCACACCACTTCGTCTGACAAAATAAGTAATAACATCTTGAAACCAAACAGAGGCAAGTCAATAAGTACTGAGACCCAGCATTAAGAACTACAGGATGTCTATTTCAGAACAATCTAGCACTACACACAAACAAAAAATTAAATAATAACATGTGGTATCATTAAGGTGGCATTTAGATTAGCATTTTTTGTTCAAGAATTGAAATGGGAATAAGATTCTCATTCACCCTGTTTAAATTAGCATTTTTTATTATTATGGGAACATTCTTGAACAAAACTTTTAATCCAAAACCTGCCTCAGTAAAATGATTTTGTCCAATTTTCTTCTCATGGGTAGAAGAGTCGCACGTGATCCTAAAGAAAACATAATAGTAAGCAAAGGTAGTGAATCAGAACCCAACTGGACCTCATGTTAGCATACTGAACCAAAATAAATAAGACTCACCTTCTTCTTTACGATTTTGACCATCTCCCCCAAGATATTTCTTTCAGCTATTAAAAAATGGACATGATCACCACAGTTCTTCACCATCGTCTCCAAAAGCTTCAAAATAGAAATCGAACAATTAGCAACATTATAGAATACTCACATATTGGCACTATGAATCCCAAATTTACAAATTCATAGTACAAGATCATGGGGATAATAGTAGCAAACATGAAAAGCTAGCATAGGTATCCAAGGATAGAACATAGATTTAAAATACGCCACAAACATTCAAAAGATCAAACGGAAGAAGTTTAGCCAAAAAGTACCGTCAAAGAAAGAAGTTGAACTCTAGAGCTCTTATGCTGCAACCTTTTCTTCACTGCCTTTATAACATCTTTTGCCTGCCTGAACAAATTGAACAAATTGCTATCTTAGAACAACTTACTAAAATAATAAATTTGAAAGACAAAAAAAATTGAAGAACTAAAAGGTAAATTGAGCCATAATAGTATTTCTACCTTTTAAAAATATAAACTGGCCATGTACAGAATAAAAATTTCATAATATTCATTTCCATAAAAAAAAACTGAAAAAAAAAACAGAATTATAATTTCCACCTAATTTTATCTCTGGACAGAAAATTTTCAGCCTAATTTTCTCCCTGACCGGGAAATTCCTTCTCAATTGTATCTTTGATCAGAAAATTTCATCGTCCGTGGAATTTTATTTATAGATTCTGAGTGTTCAAAAAAGCCAAACAAGTAAAACATAAAGGAGAAGACAATTACTTCAGCTACAGTACATGCAACCTCTGCTCTACCTAATAACCAAACTAACACAAAATTGGATACACATACACATACAAATACGTATAAATCCACAAGAAGAAGAAAAAAAAAATCATTTGAAAAAACAACTGAATAATTTATCGTTGTTTTCTAATTACCAATGGTTAGAATTGACGGCATCGCAGATATCCATGTTCATAGTCCAATCCGGAGCGATTAGTAGATCGCTCGTCGCCTTGTCCACCGCCACAGTGGCCGAAGAAGAAGATAAAGCCATCTCTGCCCTCACAGTCACGACGTAACCACTGAACCGTCTACTTTTTTGTCGACAGACGAGAAGCAGAAGAATTAAACGATAAAAAATAAGGAGGAATCTTCCGAAGCTTGATTTTCCAGGAAAATACGGAGCGAGCGATGAATGTTTGGATGGGTAGAAAATTTAGAAACCCTAGAAAGAGCTTTCCACTTCACTTTATTTCCTGTTTCTTTCTCGCACCACTCAATTCGCGAGAAAAGGAAGTATATTTCTATCCGTTTCTTGAGTTTCTTCTTCTTTTTTAATTTTCCCGGAAATTTCGTTATTTTCTTTTTTGTTCGTCCCCCTAACTTTCTCTCTCTTGTTCATCTCAGAGCCTAGCCTTCCAGTTTTGAACCGCTTTTCCCAAGACTCTCTTGTGTGTCACTCGCTAGCTTTGCTCACGTGTTCTCACGCGTCACTCGCCATCCGCAAAGTGCCACTACACAGATAACCAGATAATTCGAATATTGTTGATTGAGGCATAATAATAATAATAATAATAATAATAATAATAAAAAGTAAGAGAGTTATTTGTAATTTGGCTCGTTAAAATTGCAATTATAATCTAGAGAAAATTCTTTTGTTTATGCTATTGTCACCTTTTTAATTTGTGCAATATGTGCATAAATAGTTGATATATCTTTAAATTAGTTTAGAGGTAAGTTTACTTGTCTTTTATATGTAATTCGAAACTTTTTTGAGCTACTTGTATATGAGTCTCCGAAGACGTTTTATGAGTTACTTTTGTCTTGCGTCACATTTTTATATTTGGCAGACTGATAAATGTGATTTAGTTAATTCAATTATATTTTTATTGTTGCTCTTGGATGAAATTGAGTCATTTCCTACGTAACTGAAGTTTGGGGCATCGTATATGCCAATACTCCAAATGCGTGACATTTGACTATGTAGAAAGTAGGAAAGATGCATAATTTCTACTTCTTTCTCTCTGATTGATTATGTTACATTGTTGAATTTTTGGTTTATGTTAGGTCCTGAAAATGGAATATTTAGTCACAACATAGAAATTGTAATATAAATAAATTGTTTTGAAGTTGCCGTTGATATTTTTTATTTTTATTTTGTAGCTCTTCGCATCACTATGGTTACGTTGTTATTGCTTGTATCTGTATCCAAAATTGGAAGGGCAGAAGTCAACGATATATTAGGGAGCGAGTGTGGCACACGAAGTGTGGTTGAGAGTAAGGAAGTGTAATCTTCTTGACAACAAAATATCGATAAGTTTTGGTCACAATTGAGTTGTAGTGGGATTTATTTTGACAAAAAGATAATAAATTCATGGTAGGGTCGCTATCCATTTCTGGGACTGCTTTGTCCGTTTTCTTATGACTTGTTTGGAGACCTTACATTACAAATTTTAATATGGAGCATCATATTGCTCAAACCACCCTTAACCATACATATATTACACACACATGTATGAAATTTGAGTTCACTTGTTTATGTAATGCTTTGAATATCATTGCAACCGAATAATAAATCTCTCTTTTTCCTTTTATTTATATATATATGAAAAAATGAAAATCATTTCTATATCGTATGTAGGGAGATTCAAACATGAGACCTCTATGAAAATTCAAATCGCTTAAATCGTTTGACACACCTGCTTTAATAGAAAATTATTATAAGAATTAAAGCCATAGAATATTTAATATTTGTGGTTCTTTCAATAAAGAGGAGGGAGGAATCTACAATACTAGCTATAATTGCTTGGATGAACGATAATCGTGGAATCGAAAACAATCACTATACCAAGGTCAATGGCTTTTACTCTTTGATTATGAGCCTCTCTTAGCTTGTATTTATTATGCTTTCGTTGTAAAACAGCAATCCCTATAGTCAAATAAAGTGTTTAGAAATTTAAATGTACAGAAGATTCTTTTTTTTTTTTTTGCCTAAACCATGAGATTTTTTAGCGCGTCCGCAAACTCGTGGTTGACATTTTTAAGCCATTTTACAGATTAATTCTCCTTCG
>JAYMSZ010003158.1:0-10925 GCA_036897665.1 Pelargonium citronellum | reverse complement strand
CGCCGCCATCAAATCCGGGCTTGATCCCGCCGTCCTCCGGTCGCTTCCGGTTCTGATCTTCCATTCGGAGGACTTCAAGGAGGGTTTGGAGTGTGCTGTTTGTCTCTCGGAGCTCTCTCCGGGGGAGAAGGCTAGATTGCTTCCGAAATGCAACCATGGCTTTCATGTGGAGTGCATTGACATGTGGTTTCAATCACACTCCACATGCCCTCTCTGCCGGAATCCAGTAGTCCTCAGCTCCGGATGCGTTGGCTCCACCGCAGCCGGAGCTGAAGATATGGGGGAAAATTCAGGAGGTGAATCGCCGAATTTTCCCACAAATGTGCTGTTTTGGGGAAACCAGACTCAAGTGAGCTCAAGGGGAGCTTGCTTAGAAGAGGGTCATTCCTCGCAGTCCACCACGACGACTCCTCAATTGCCTGGTAGTACTAATTCAAGGCCGGAGGGGATGTTGGTGATCGACATACCCGAGAACCACTTGTCAGCTGCATTGCCTTCTCCGGCAATGAGGGTTGTAGCTGAGGAGGAGACGAAGTCCCCGATGACTACGCGGTTGAGGTCATTGAAGAGGCTTTTGAGCAAGGAGAAGAGGGTGGTGTGCCCTTGTAGCTCAAGTTGTGTTGAAGCCGAACAATGACATGAGCAAGAGCAAGAGCGAGTTTGGTACGTTCAAGATTGTTTATATTTAGTTATTTACATACCGTTTGGGTCTTCACATTGGATGGTTACGACTGTTCTTGAATCATATATATGTTATGGTTAGCGAATTCGACTAAGAAACATCTAAGATTTGATCCAAATGCTGTCACTCTTGAATCATGTGTTTTGGTTAGCGAATTCAATCAAGAAACCTTGAAAATTTGAGCAAATGTTGTCAACTTGGAGTGGGTAAAATATTGTAATCTGTACGAGAAGATAGCTTGCAATTCTTAGTTTATATATACATGCCTTTTGGGTCTATACATGGCTGGTAGCGAATTCAACCAAAAAACCTCAAAGATTTGGTCAAATGTTGTCACTCTTGGAACTATGTTTCTTGTTTCTAAGCAACTGCTTAGAGTGAGTGTGTAACTTGTTGTACGAGAAGGTATTTCTTGAATCAAATATGTCTATAAAACCTCGACGATTTGATCGAAATGCTGTCACCCTTGGGACTATGTTCCATGTTTGAATCAAATGTTTCTAGAAACCTCGGAGGTTTGATCGAAATGTTGTCACTCTTGGGACTATGTTTCTTGTTTTCTATGTAACTGCTTAGAATGACTGTGTACCATATTGTGTGAGAAGATAGTTCTTGACTCAATTGCGTTTTGGGTTGAGAAATCGTCCTAGAAACCTCGAAGATTTGATCCAAATGTTGTCACTCTCGGGACTATATTTCTTGTTTCCTAGTAGTAGTTCGGTTCTTAGTTTTGGATTATATATTTACACACCCTTTGAGTCTATACATTGAATCAAATGTGTTTTGGTTCGAGAATTCGACCAAGAAACCTCGAAGATTTTATCCAAATGTTGTCTCTCTGGGAAATCATGTCTTGTTTCAGAAGAAAGACAAGTTGGGAAGGAGCAAGAACTCATGATAAGAGCAGCTTTGTTATGTTCAAGATGTTTTGGTGGCAATGACAATTTTGTTAGGAGTTTTTGGATCAAATGTGTGTTTGTTTGATCAAATGTTGTAACTATTGGAACTTGGAAGTATATTTCTTGTTTCAGAAGCAGATCCTAAGATTTGTTTCACAAAACTCGACGTGTTTAAGATTAATATCTTGAGATACTGTTAAGCACGAGAAACTAACAAACTTGAAATTTGAAAATCTTACTATTTGTGTATTTGCATCAACATAATGGTAATGTTTAGATATAATATAAAAGCAACCCACAACAATCTCATCAACACATTTGAATTTTGAAATAATATTAAAAATTGAAATGCAATTAGTACTAATAATAACCAATAGAAGCATGCTTGAAGTTTAATCATAATATTCAATAATTTTTCTTTAAAACCAACAAAACTAAAGGCTATAGCTTCTTTTAACAGCTTTTCTTGACAAGGTTGTCTGCTAATCTTGTGCCTCCATCAAGCTAAATTGAGTTCTTTGTCTAATCTTGACCACATTGTGTTAAACATATCATAGTATAAAGTATAAACACTATTATAATGAATATATAAATACAAAATTGAATACAAAAATTGAATACTTGGTTCAACTAAAATGTTAAATTGATCGATACAAATGTTAAATATTATATATTTCATTATGTAAGAATATTGTTCGTTGTCGAAAATATATTAAAAGACGATTTTACAAAAAAAATAAAAAAGAAATTGGCGAAAAATGTAAAACTAACTCAATTGACCTTTGAATGATAGAAACATGGTTGACCAGAAGTTAAAAATCTTAATATTTAATTATTGTATCAGTAAAATACTAATTACATATGACGATCAGTTTTCTGTTGCAAAAACATAACTGTTTCATGTTACGCACAAATTTCGCGGTTAAAAAAATGTCAAAAGACAATTTTACCCTTTCGACTCCAAAAGTTTCACATTATATTAAAAGGATAAAAAACTCAATTTGGTCCCTGAACTTTGTTTAACCAAAATTAGTCCCTAAACTTTCATGTGTAGCTCCAATTTGATCCCTGAACTTCGATTTGACCTAAAATGATCCTGAACTTTCACATATTAACTCAAAATGGTCATTGCCCTTAGAGCTTATATCAAAAGTTTAGGGACCAGAAAGTTCAGGAACCATTGTCGGTCAAAACAAAATTCAGACCAAATTGAGACAAAACATAAAAGTTCAAACATAGTTCAGAGACTAAATTGGATCAAAACACGGACCAAATTGAATTCTTTGCCTATTAAAAGAGGACCCATTTAACTACTTGAGGTTGCTGTACCAATATGCTTTAACCCAATCATGTGCTCTGATAAAAGCTGTACATTTCTTGGTTTTTAAAGCATTGGATCAAGAAAATGGCAGAGCTATAGCTTCTGTGTGACAGAGATTTTAAAGCCTGAAATCAAGCTGGTTCTCTCATCAATCATCACCCATGTTTCTATGCTACATTTCACCACAACCAAAAAAGAAAGCTCATTAAACAACCATTACTTTCCATTTTCCCAACATTTTAATTTTCTCAGCAACCAAACACACATGTGTTAGATAGGGCCATTGAAACAAACAAGGGGCTCATGGAGATGGGGAGAGCTTGCAAGTTACAAGCACAATTAGAACCGTTTCAAACGTGAAATTTAATGTTTTTGTTGATGTACGATTATATTCGATAGAACATAACAAAATAATAAAAAATATCCATTGATTTTACTCCAAAATAAAGACCCGATGCATATCCTCATAGTTATGTGTATTTTAATTTCTAGTGTTTTTGTTCTGCAGGCGTTCCGTAAATATCACCGAGTAATTAAAACATAAAAATTATCTAGATCCACAAACTCTGTCGGGGTTGTTAGGGCTTATAGAGCTTCCATGACATGTACCGCACTTCACTCTATTCACAAATAATAATACATTTTAAATTGTAATTGGACATAAAAAAAGAAATAAAAAGCTTTAAAAAAAAAAGAAATAAAAAGATAGTAAATAAAGCTCCAAAATCACTAGTTTACTCTATTCACAAATAACAAAACATTTCTACTGTAACCGACATACCAAAAAAGTAAGTAGCTAACAACCGTACACACGATATTTTACTCCAAAATCTAAACCGAGTGCATATGTAGACCTAAAAACTCCTTAACATACTAGTGTCTACCTCCATTTTTCCACGTTTCTGTTTTCTTATCACACGTGTACCGAAACGTTCAACGACCCAAATAACAGAAGCATATCAGGTCACGAGATAAACCGGACCGTAAGTCTTGACCCCTTGATGAGACTGGCTCTTAGGGCTACCAAGACACATGTAGGGCACTTCACTCTCCACTCTCTTTGTGGGGATAAAGAGGTTGGCCAATGAAAGAGGCCCAGAAGTTGAGCTCTTGTGCTTGGTCTCCACAACAACCTTCCTACAACTCCCATAGATTGGTCCTGAAACATGAACCCTCCTAGGGTTTGTGATGTGTGCACTTGTTATAGCTTCTTTGTTAGGGTTGGTCTTGCTCTTCTTCTCATGTTTTAGCCATGAAATCACTTTGTTTTTCCATGATTTCTTGGCCTTTTTATTCTCTTGCAATTGCTTCATTTTTCCATTTTCTTCTTCTTGGTGCTTCAATGAGGTTTGGTCACTGACTTGATCACTTGCATGTTGTCTTGCTTCTTCCAAGAACTGAAATAAAATTGAAGTATCAATGGTTTAATTAAAGATCAAAAGAGAAAAAAAGATGCACAATTTACAAAGCTTATGTTATCGTGCATGAAGTTCAACGATAACTTATTTTCTACACAATATTGAACCATCTTGTGAACCCTTCAACAAAACTCATTGAAATTGACGGTTCATATTCTCCCTCTAGAGACCAATAAAATTATTATAAAAAAAATGTAATTTTCTTCTCCACCAATATAAAAAATCAAGATGTAGATTGAAGAACTTCAGTAATATGCCAAGCTCTCACCATTATGATATTTAAAATCTTTTTTACACGAATGTATCTATTATTTGTTCGTACCATCTTTTCCTCAAGGCTTAACCTCTTTTTCTATCGCCAAAAATCATCTTACTTACACCTAGTATCTTCCGTTGCAAGATCAATCAAACTAATTTTTTTAAAATATCGAGTCAACCTCATGAATCTTTCAAAAAAAACTTAAAAACACATTTTAAATTTTTCTGATAGTAACAACATTAATCAAATTATTTTTCAAACAATATCAAGTCAACCTTATGAATCTTTCAAAAAAAAAAACTTAAAATTGTCTTCCAATCGTAACAACAATCAAATTATTTTTCAAACAACATCGAGTCAGCCTCATGAATCCTCCAACAAAACTCTTGAAAATCAACTTTTCATATGCTCTTCCTCCTCATCAACACACACATATATGGAAAATTTTCCTTAAAAAACATCAAGAAACCAAGAGAAAGTGACAAATGTGTACCTGTGAAAACCCCATCTGAGGATCAAATCTGAAGTCATGAGCGGTCTCATAGTTGGGATATATGGGAGAATCTTTCATCTTCAAGACAAAAAACACAAGAAAGTCCCAAACAAATATACTATATTAATTATAAGAGAAATTGAAAAGAAACTGATCTTGAAAGTCTCCAAGAAGAAGAAGATTGGTGTTGAAGCTTTCAAGAATTGTAAGTGAGATTGTTTGTGAAATATTGGTATTTATTTGAATGGAAAATATAATAAAAAAGGCAAATCCAACGACCCTATTGAAACCTCATGAGACTCTAAAATGGAGGTTATGGAAATGAGAATTAATGGTAGTTAAAAAGTTTGTGCTCTTTGCTTTTACTATATTGTAATTAAATGCCAACATATTTTGCTTTTATTGATAAAGAAGACAAGTTAGTGGGAGAAAATAAAATTTTGCTATATTCATGTTACCAAATAAGAAAATATACTTTCATGATTTTACCATACTTTTTCTTTTTTGAAAGAATTTAATGATTTGATGTCTTGAAAATATTTGATTTTTTTTAGTTTAAAAATGGTATGGTCAATCCCTATTCAAGGTATGATTTGTACATGTCCATATTAAACCATAAGAAATACTTTCTTGATTTTATTCCTTTTTAATGAATTTAATGATTTGATGTCTTGAAAAATATTATATATATATATAAAACAAATGGTATGCATTTCTTTTTCATTTTTTTATGTCTCTTTCTTTTCAAGATACAATTTACAAAATTTAATATTGATAATAAATTATTTGTCGCGACGACAAATTTTTTGTGTCATTTGTGACAATAATATCATACAATATAGAGATTAAAAGAACACATATATATATCACAACGACAGTAGTTAGAACTTAGAATTAATATTTTTATGTTACGTTGTGTGACTGATTAGACATTATTACAAATAGAAAGACACTACATTCAATACAAATCAATTAAACCCTATCTATTAATAATGTTATGGATTAAAACTAAAAGGTATCTAACCATTCATGTTTTTTTTTTTCTTTCAAAAGAACAAACAAAGCAACAAACCCCTAAAATCTTCAAACAATATAGAGAAGAGTGAAAGCAAAATCAAAATCACCATAAAATCAGGAACTTTAAAGAAAATTATAAATTAAAAAACACAAACACATGATATAGTGTGTTATATTTATATAGAAAAGGAGTGGAACCAAATCATCCATTAAAAGTAGCCTACAAATTGGATGGAAAAGGATTTGAGAATTAATTATTCATTTATTTGTTGCCATTTGTGGGACAAAGCATCATTTTCAATCAAATTCCCATATAACACGCAAAACCCTTTTTTGTTTCAAGTTTTTGTCTTTGTGTTGAGCTTCAACAATACATGGAGTTTTGAATTTTTAATCATTAAATATTGGATTCCTTGGCACATGTTTGAGATTCAGTTACTTTTTACTTGAAGAAATAGCTGTAGAGGTAACCATTCGGAGTACGGATATGAGTTTGTTCGGTTTTGAGTTTCACATGTAAAGACACGCAATATCAAAAACATCACATTTGGATTCGACATGAGAATTGGCTCGAGCCCCTAAATTACAATTTCGGTTTGGGTTTTACCTACAAATTGTGTGCTACGTGCGGGTCTATCTGGCCCAACCTGCAATATCCCAAGAAACGTCAAATTTGAATTCGGCTTAAAAAGTGGTCGGGTGGCTTTGTCTGACCCAAATAAGCCCTAATTTGTCATTGGAAGTGCACGGGTTACCCGACCCGATACACATTTCTTTCACAATAGTAACATATTTTGTGCTCTACTCAAACCAACAAAAAAAGGGGTTAAATTTCAGGTCCAAGGAAGAGAGAAAAAAATTCAAAACATATCTACAATGTGAGAAAAATAGATAATCTCACTTAAAATCAAAATAATGTCACAAGCACTTACTAGTATTTTTTCGATTATAGATCAAAAGGCGAAAAACATTAGGCCTCTCGGCTTCAACTTCCCTATACAAAGTTAGGCTACATAGCAAAACTAAAGAGCGTTTTAACTTTTAAGTAGTACCTTGACTTGCAAGAGCCCGTATGATCTGCTAAACCCTATCAAATTTTCCAGTTTCTGGTCTAGTAGATGTCGAGTTGAAGCAGAGGCAGTGCCATTACTAACCCGAAGATGGAAATCAACAAAAACTTCATCCAGGGTGGGAACGATTGCTTCCTCTTTTTACGGGCGTCCTTTGGGGTATCTACTCTTTTCAGGTCCTCTCCAGTTGAATTACCGACTTTCTCCATCAATGGTCTTGAATTTTCTTCTTGAGGGACCTCGGGTGATGCTTGCTCTGCTACAAGTTGCTCGGAAAGTTGCCGCTGGTTATACTTCTCGACATACTCGGGAAACATTTTCCTGAATGTTGAGCTGTAGTGATAGAAAAAAAAAACACCATAAATATAATATTCAATTTTACTACAAATAACCATTGTGCAGTACTGTCCGGTGTCCACAAACACATAAGCTAACTTGAACCCCATTCCGCTAGTTTTAACAAAAATATTCACTCTCTATTGTCATGTCCTGTATAGCTGTATGTGACTACTAATCGTATGAAAATCCAATTTTACACTTTATATTTAATTTTTTTATTAATTTTTCTCCTCATTCATCCACTAGTTGTATGAAAATCCAAGTTTTTTTATTTATAATTTGGGGTATGAAATGAAAATGTAAGAACATAGAATGGGTAAAATAGTCTTTTCATTTCAAGGAGATTAGAGAGTTGCTGACAAAATAGAGTGACTGAACTGAAGGTTAGTGCCGTGATATTTTTTTGTGTCGGTTATTCCTAATTACCCCTTACTTCAATGGTAATCATCGGAAACAGGGAATTTGGTATACTTACTTCTTGCAATTAAAAGCTAGAGACGACTTCGCCAGGCGTTGCTTCTCGGCAACAGTAGTGCTCACGCTACCAGTGGTTGGGCTGGTGTCCATCTGCACCAAAAGGGGGAATCCGATAAGGAATTCTAGCAAATACATTTCTAACTTCATATTTGATTGGCATAGATTGACAAAAATATAGCAATATATAATCAGACACCGGAGCTGTTACATGTAACTCCATACTTAGATTTAATACCTCGCTACACAACTGTTAAGCACACAAAAGACACTCATGGCGGTTGAATTCCAACACAATCATTTAGTAAAAAAAAAGTAAATCCAAAATTCAATTTTCAAGATGATGTAAACAACAAACATGCCCGTGTATTATTCACAAAATTACCAAGCAAACATATTGACAAACAAGTAAATAGTATAGAGGTCGGATTCCACGCAAGTTAGAGTGATGGGGTGCACCGTTAACTCACCATGAATGAAAGAAGTCCTGTCAGTATGCTGTGGTTCCAACAGCAAAACAAAACTAACATTAGTGAACAAGGCTTTAAACTTTACAGCCACTACTTGACAGGCAAAACAAATGAATGTTTAAAAGGATCTAAATTGATCATACCTTGATACGGACCACATCGGGTTCCAACTCTCTGGATGAACTGTAAGATACAAGAGCAAAATAATTGTAACACCACTAACATAAGAAAGAAAGAAGTTTCAGTAAACACTAGGTCTAAGAACTTACAATCACTCATTGATAAGCAAATTTTCTTTTGTGTCATGAATCGTCCATTGGGAGTAATCATGCTACAAGAACAAATGTTAATGAAAATTAAATCAAACAATACTGGTCAATTTTAACTGACTTTTGCGAAAAATTATAGTAGACAGAAGTGTTTACCTTATACCAGGAGGTTTAAAAGGATACTCTGGAGGAAACTTGATCTTTCCATAGTAAAATCCACCTTTGTAATTAAGTTAAAGATTTTCAAATAGCAAGACAATGGGAATAAGTGTCAGAGACGGCAATAAGGTACAAAACTGTAAATACAAATCCACACAGGACAAAAGTATGTCCCTTAACCAATAGTGCACTTAACAAACCTGCAAAAGGTGTTCCTTCACTTCCCTCCAACACATAATCTGGAAACCAATATTTGGATAAATAACCATTAGGCATTATACTTTCTTCATTCAATGATCGCTATAGAAAACTACAAATATCTTTGGTCTTCGTCGCACAAAAATAAATTAAAGCACAAATATGGCAGCAGACCTCAGGACTGTCTCAAACATTTTTTTCAGGTGAAAACAAACATGTTTATTTTCTATCCATACAAACAAGAAGATGAAGATTCAATAGTAAACTTACGCCACTCAAGAATATCACTTGGGGAAGGGCATGCCACAATGTGGGAAACAGGTTCCTGAAAGTTAAATAAAATAAGATAAAGGATGTAGACAACACAAAATGGATGTCGTTTGCTAATAAAGATGTGCCAAATAGATCCCGTCAGTAAGCTTATTTATGGTAACATAGAGAAAAGGAAAAGGACAACATCTAAAGTTGAGATAAAAAAGTCTGTTTTCAGGTTGCTGTTCCCTCTCTAGCCAAACAGTGGTATCAATCAAAAGCCTATTAAGTGTTTGATGATAGAAGAACTCTTATTTCTGGACCCCCTTGTAGCAGCCAAGACCAATATTGGATGGACCATCCCATTCTTCAATGATATAAATTATAATAATCTAAGCTCCTAACCTATTAAAGTAACCACAGATTAACCATAGATGCATGGGCACGTATTGATGCTACCAAGAATTGCAAGACTAGGAATTATAGAATAAATCCACTCTATCTATCATGCATATACAGGGCCCCTGACAGTTTAATCTCTGCATAAATCATGCAAAATGGAAATAGAAATAAATGAGAGCAGATGTTCATCATAAGGATGCGTCTAACATAAAATATACACGCTTAACATAACACGTCTATAAGACTACAAGAAATAAAACCATACAAGAAGAAACATACTTTACAAAGTGCTCTGTATTCCTTCTGAAGGCGCTTTACGCAATTTTTCTCAGCCATCTCAAACTTTCAAATGGTAGTAACACGAGGGATGATACTGTGGATGTCCCTAGACAGATTTTCCCTCCAAATCTACTACTTTCTGGCTGACCAAAACAATAAGCAAGAATGAAGACAGTATGAAAATGATTTCTTCCACAGCACGGTACATAAAAATAATACCAATCTGTGAGAATATATTATTCTCTAAAAATTAGGGATATATTTAATCTCATAGCTGATTGTTAGGGATTGATTGATTTTCTTTCCTTATATAGATTAGCCCTCCTTGTATAGATATGCTGCTGATTTATTGAATAAAATATACACAACTCTATGAAATCTCAATGTTTTAAAAACCGACCCGGAGGTTGACCTGGTCAGGTCCCCGGGTCACCGGGCGGACATATAAACTTTATTTTTCTATAGAACCTTAGTAGAATACGAATGGTATTATACTCGTCATCTTCCTGTGTAAATTACAAGCCCAAAAAAAAGAAAAGAAAAAGAAGATGAGGAAATCAAACACAACATATGACCAGGCGGCGGCCATGAACGAAGAAGAAGAAGAATGAAGGTGAATTAGGATTTAGGTTTCAATTATTACGTTTTATTATTTAAATGTATGTGGGCCTTTATTTCTCTCTCAATATTGGGCCCAAACTTCTTCTTTTTGTAGAAAGCCCAAACCATATTTGGTAATTATAAAATGATCCAGCCCATTTTGAAATTTAAAATGTTTTTTGGGACTAAAACGGGTGAACCAGCACCGGTTTTGACCAAAATACCGGTTTTATACATGAACGGACCGTTGACACCACTAGGTCCCGGTTCAACCGGGCGAACCGACCGGTTCGGTCCGGTTTTCACAACACTGGAAATAACTGA
>JAYMSZ010003157.1:0-10934 GCA_036897665.1 Pelargonium citronellum | reverse complement strand
GGACGGAATTAATTTTTGAAACTTTAGGGTACTCAAAAGTTACAAAAAATTCGTGGGGGTAGTAAACTATGAAATGTGTCAACTACAGGGTAGTAAACGGTAATTTCTCCTAAACTAATAAAAATTAAAACACAAAATCATGATTTTTGATATATTTATTTTCACTTGTAAGACTTTTGTTCAAAAGTTTAAAGTGAAATGAACGTGACTAATATCGTATCATGAGTTTATATATAATTTCTACTGATTTTTAAAAATGAACCACACTTTTCACCGATACAGAAATGTAATATCAATAATACATGTCACTAATCTTAAATGAGTCAGAACAAAAAAAAAACACAAGCATTCATATTTGAAAACTTTTATCTGTCCTAACTTGTCTTAACCCAATAAAGAGGCATGCGTTTTTGGCTTAACCCATTTGGACTTGCGGCCCGGATTGCCATTTAATGTAAACATTAAATATCAAACATAAACAAAAATTCAGCATCTTAATATATCACACATTAAAAAAATGTGAAATGTGTCGTCATTTGATATATACACATTGGGTCATCCACCTATCAGTTTAAATTTTTTGGTTGGAGTAAAGTTTAGCGTAGTACCAACTATCAAAGCTAGTTTTGTTTGAGCCCAGTGACCCGTTTTTGGTGTATCCTTTTTGCTCCATGTGCAAGGTCATTTGTGTTAACCAGCCTACACGTGAGGCGGTGAGGGAGCTACAGTTAATATAATTCACATTGAAAAGAATGTGAAATCTGTCGACACTTAATACATACGTTGGATCATCCGCCTATCAGTTTTTATTAGCTTTTGAACTAAAGCCAAATTTAACACCCAAAATGACCATGATGGTATGTGATTTTCTTGATATGTGGATTGTGCAGATAGTGAAGCAAGTGAAGCATCAACAACTACACCTAGCTCAGACAAAAGTGGAGCAAATAAGATGTCTTATTTTGGTGGATTCAGTTTTGTTGCTATTGTGGCCATAATGATTTCAGCTGTGTAGGAATTGTACATGCAATTATCCACAGGAAATATAGAGTTTCTTCAAAATTGGAAAAAAAGAATTATGTTTAATGTTATTATGTTGTATGGATTGGAGAACTTGGAAACCTCCCAACTTGCTATTGCTTGCATATTATGTAGCACTAATTATGCAAGTATGACCAACTTGACATCAAATAATAATTACTATTGTTACATCACATGATTTTCAAATTGAAATACTCACAATCTTGTCTAAATATTTTATGAGAAAATGACCAATTCGGTACATCTAAAATTTTTAAAAAATCAAATTGATGCTCAAATAAAAATATGGTCCAATTTCATACGTGAATTAAAATTTTCAAGATCAATTTAGTACGTAGGTTAACTTTGTTAGTTTTTCCATCCATTATTTAAAACAATATATTTCAAAGCAGTCCTTAAATTATTTGTTTAATCCATATTGATCTTTATACTTTAATTTATTTTGATTAAATTTTAATTTTTTATTTAAAATTATTTTCTTAGTCCATACTAGTATTTTTAATTTTATTTATTTCAATTAAAGTCTAAAAATTTTATATCATTTTTCTTATTATAGTAACGACTTACTTGTATTTTATATATGTTTGAGTTCATTTAAAAAAATATATAGAAATCATGAACATATTCTAAATTGCACACGGTTCAATTTGAGACGGTAGCATATATATGTAACCGAAAAGAATTAAATTGAAAGCGTAGTTGGAATAAATACAAAAATGAGTGCATGGAATTTTTTATTTTTTATTTCTATACTAATATTCTTAAATATAAAGATAATTATGCCTCATAACCAGCTCATAATCATTAGCTTATAAGCTCTTTTAAATTTGTCAAACAAGTAACTTGATAGAAAAAAGTCGTTTAAATGCTTATAAGCTAGTTTGGACAACTTAAAAGCTAAAACAAACATCTTCTTAGTTGTAGCGCATGATGTTGTTTAGTATACGGTAAAAAAATAAGAAGAGAAAAAAAACTCAATTAAGTTATTGAACATTAATTTTATGGACCCAAAATGGTTCATG
This sequence comes from Pelargonium citronellum, assembly GCA_036897665.1. Lineage (NCBI taxonomy): Eukaryota > Viridiplantae > Streptophyta > Magnoliopsida > Geraniales > Geraniaceae > Pelargonium > Pelargonium citronellum. The sequence continues at coordinate 8,871 of JAYMSZ010003157.1, read as the reverse complement.
AATTTTCTTGTTTGGATCCAAAATGGTTATTGGCATAAGTTTTTATTGGCGTGAAATTAGGAATTGATTAATAGTTTATATAATTAATTGATTTTGTTAACATGAAAACAAGTTGCAATAAAAAAAAGAAGCACGTGACTAACACATGATTGCCCATGACAGCTGCTCATTTTCAACCCATCAAAACAACGATGTTTAACACCCTTTATGTTTTAGGGGGTTGTCTTCTTCCACTAAACACGACGTTCTTAACACAAATGCAAAAACATTACAGTTTATATCATAACAAAAAAAAAATGATAATATAATTTTAGACTTTAATTGAAATAAATAAAAGTAAAAAGATCAATATGGACTAAGAAAATATTTTTAAACTTTAATCTATTGATAATATTAATCTTTAATCGAAATAAATAAAAGTACAAAGATCAATAAAGACTACACAAATAATTTAAAGACTATTTTGAAATATATTTTTGTAAATAGTGGATTGAAAGCGTAACAATAAATTGGTCTTGAAAATTTTAATTCGCGTATGAAATTGGACCATATTTTTATTTCAGTACCAATTTGGTCTTTTTAAAAATTTTAGCGTACCAAATCGGCCATTTTCTCAATATTTTATTGATCATGTGATGTACAAAAGAGAAAACTATATTAAGAGAAACCTTTTATCCAACTATTGGGGACATTAACGTATTTTGTTTGGGATGGTAAAGATATGTATATTTACTTTTATAGGCTGAAAACTACAATTTTTCTATGGAATTTGCTAAAAAAAATGTGATTTCAACTGTTTGTTACCAAAAACATCCCAAAATATTGTAGCTTTGACCTATTTTTATATTGAGAATTTTAAAAGCATTTTAAAAAATTGACAAATAAAATTTAAAAGTATCTAGTTTTTTCATCCGACGATACTCACAAGAATCCGTCTTATTAATTTAGTCATTTGAGTTTCACTTTAACATTAAAATCATTTTTTTTTTGTTTTTTTAGAACGCCGTCTTAGATGGCGAGGGATTTGGCCGGACCCCACTAATTTTATTAAATAAAATAAAACGGTACAAGAAAGATGGGGACATAATGAGCCTTACTTCTTTAAAAATGCAACTATTACAAAGCTAAATCAATGCAAGGACAGAAAATCACATGAGCATCTTGCATGGTCTAACGCTAATGCTACCTATGTTATCATTACAAATGATAGAACCGAAATCATCCGAGAATGAAGACACATCTGAAGCCACAAACCGACAAGAAACCTAAAAGCCAAAGTTGTGTAGCCATCCTCGCGCAGGACATACTGAACCCGAACCTGAACCGAACCTAACAAAAGTCTGCAACGGCTTACATCATAAACCAACTGTCATGGACATGCCACCCGCACCCGCCTAGCCATGATATCAACAATCAGTTTCAAACCAGCCTGAACCCGATCCAACCGAATACCCCTCTCTACACAAATGATCAAAGCATGAATTGTTTGTGTATGTTCTATTTTGTTTTATGGGCCCATTTTCTTAATCCCGTTGAATTATCAATTTTGGGCCACTTCTTTGAAAACCCAAACCCATCCCAATTTAGTTGTGTACTTAGCCTCATATTTATGGTTTAGTTAAATCTCAATTGGCTTGATGACCTTCCACACAAGCATCTCCTGACGCCCCCAAACTTGCCATCTATGTAGAAATTCCAAATACATAGAAAATCGGAGAACTCAGACTACCCACCACCGCACTTCGCCGGCGACGTCCATCCATCGCCGGCGTTCGCTCCGCCTAAGCACAATCCGCCGTCCTCCGCTCGCTGGAATTTGATTTGGGGTGTTGTGTTTTACACTAAAGTAATGTGAGGTTGGTTTGGGGTGCATGAATTGAATTAGGATTATGGGTTTTAAATAATGGGTTGTTGGGTTAGCTTGATTGGTTTAGTATTGTTAGATATTTGATATTTGGATTAATGATCAAAATGATCCGAAAGTCATTTCGAACTTCAAAATAGTAACCAATTTTGATATTTAAGGTAATAAATTTTTAATGCCAACATGGTGGTGATTTAATATTTTTATTTCAAAATTAAAAGAAAGTTACACGTGTCATGTGTACAGGTAATTAAGTTTTCAGATTTGATATTTTGATGTGTGGACTGTTAATTTGGCGGTGATATCCAGAAGAAGAGTATAAATTTAGGAATTTGTGTAGAGGTAAGGTAATTATCTTCTCTATCTCAACTCTCAACTCTCAACTCTCAACTCTATCTTGTTCGTCTTCTTCACAAATCACAATCGTATCAACCAAAACTGGTGCGTATATTGTTTTGCTTTAATTTGATCATTTTCATGAAATTCACCGTTTCTAGGGTTTCAATAGCTAATTTATTAATTTCCATGTATAATGAATTTGCATATTATTTATGATTGATTATAGAGATAAAATCGATCTATGGTGGTGGTGAAGTTTGAGGGTTGTTGCTTGAGCTTGTCTCAGCACCCTCACCACCTTAATTTGAATTTCCTTCCCAAACAGCAAACACTAGCGTTCAGAAGAAGATCTGTGAAGAGGTGTTGCATTCAAACCAGACCTCAAATTCTTGGTTATGGAGGTGGTGGTGGTTTGGGCTTGCGGGTCTTTGTGGTCTCGGACTTGCACACTGACTACACCCAGAACATGACATGGGTCAAGTGCTTATCCACTGTCAATCACCAGAATGATGTTCTTCTAGTTGCTGGTGATGTAGCTGAGACCTTCAACAACTTTGTTTTCACCATGTCCCTCTTGAAAGATCGATTTCAACATGTTTTCTTTGTACCTGGAAACCATGATCTGTGGTGCCGCACTGGGAGAGAAGAGAATGTAAGTCGAGTATGGAATGGAATGCATCAATAGACCACACATTCAAATTTAATACAACCCATTTATTCTCGAGAAAAAAAGATTTATAATTTTAGATTCGGCTAAGCCAACAAAGAGATGCCTCGTCATGAGTTATCACCCATACCTACCCCAGTGAAGTTGTGGGCGCTTATTCCTTTGTGTTTTGACTGAGTTTTAGCCACTAATAGCTTGACTGGGACCCCCACTTTTTTTTTTGTCCGGAATGACCCCTTTTATGGAGCCAATGAGGTAGTATGAAAAAATTGGTTAGCATATTATGGATGCACAATTCAACAGGACTCCCTTTTTGGATGCAAATTAGCAGTTACAACACTGAAAAAACTCACCTGCTTGTTTCTTGTACTTTATTTGCTTTTATAGGAAATTTCTTTAAGTATTTTGTTCTTTACGTAGATTAGTACTTTTGCTGATTTTGGTCAGTTGTGTAATGGAAATAGAAACTTTTTTTTTAGTTCCCCCTCCCCCGTGAAGGAGCTGACTAGCAGGCTCAGCTTGACTGACTTAACCATTGCTACTAGCACATTTAGCGACAATATTTCCATTTATTTAGGTCTCTTGCCCAAGAGCCAGAACAACTCAAGCTCAGAGGTGAATTTGGTTCTGTCATTGCAAATACATGCCTATTGCTTCGATATTTGAAAGCTTGGTTGACTTGAGTGTTAAATGACCAACAACCTCTAGACAAGTGAGTACACTCCAAAGAAAGAAAAACTGATTTGGTTTAATTGACTCCCTTAGCCTTTTATCTCACCCATCAACAAACCTCTTCTTGATTGAGACAATTTGGTCCCAGGTCTCTCGCACGACGCTAAGACTTCATCACTTTTTCTGTGTTCGCATGTACTCTATTATCTGTATTCATTCCTTAATGGCATAGCTGAATATATGATTCAGGACTTGCTTACCAGTTCTTGTCATCTAAATGTTAATGTGGCTGCTCTTTTCAGTTTGGTTCTCTTGAAAAGCTGAATAAATTACTCAATGCATGTAAACAACTCGGAGTAGAGACCGATCCAGTTGATATAGATGGATTGGGTATCATTCCTCTGCTCTCTTGGTACCATGAGGTGATGTGAATGGTTTTGGATATAAACGTCCCAGTTCTTGATCATTGATAGCTGATCAAAGTGACAGTTTATTATAATCTACCTGTTTTATTTATTTATTATTTATATTTTTGCAGAGCTTTGATAGAGAGGAAGACATAACTGGTATCCGAATCCCTTCTTTGGAGATGGTGATTCACTTTCTTTTCTCCTCGTAAGGGTTTCAAAAGCCTTGATTATAGTACCATGTTTTCATTTCAAACTAATTTAGCAGTAAAAATAAAATTCACACATTGGATAAAGGATGAAAGGAATAAGCCACATGTAACAGTGAAAGTCAAACCATGCTAACAAGGTTGGCCTTTTAAGCTCAAGTCCTCACCTGTAACCCACTATTAAAGTATTAAAATTAACATGGTATCAAAGCGGGTTTGGATATGGGCCTTGGCCTGATTGTGCAGCATCCCCCTGTGGCTTTCAGTCCATATGATGAGTTATGTACCTGCAGTGGCCTCATGTAAAGGGAATATGGCTACATGTGAGGGGAAGTGATGATTTAAAAAGGCCCCCGATGGTGCATGTGTTGAGCCCTTGATAGTTAAAGATGTGTGGCTTGCACGTGATGTGGAATGATGAAGTAGTGAAAATAATAGTCCCACTTTGTTTTCTGTGGAGTATATGATTATTATGATACTCTCTTGAACACTGAAATATTTTGATGCTGTGAAGTAGGAAATTTGGTGTCTATATTGGACACCATCCACAAGTTTCTTAACACTTGGAATGTCTTCTACTGAAACTAATAACAGCTTAGAAATATGTGATTTTTGACATGGTTGACTGATAAAATTAAGACACGTTCTTTTTCAATTAGAATTGCATAATATTATTTATCCAGTGTTACAGTTATATCTGTATTTTAATGCTCATATTGTTGATTCTTCATGTAGGTGTGTAAGGACTTCCATGTGTGCAAGTGGCCTGCAGAACTTTCAAACAGGGATTCCTCCCTAGCTTTGTACTTTGATGCAATGAATGAAAAAAATCAGCACAAAATCAAGGAGATCCAGAGTACATGTAGTCAAATGATTACATTCTCACACTTTGTTCCCAGGTCAGTGAGTAATTATATTTTGAGCTCTGATTCATTTGGCTTGCTCTCATGCAAAATTGCTCTTAGAATTTGTAATTAGCTGATTCTTTTTTCTCATTGATTTTGTAAGTTACAATAATCGAATCTGATGTAAAAATCATCACTTCGTAGAGTTAAAATTGTAGAAAATTTAAAATAAAATAAAATATATATATATTTTTTTGTAGAAATTGGTTTTATGTGAATGGGGGAGTGGTGACGGTGGGATTGATGGTCTTAGAAACATGGATATAGTAATGGTTGTGTTGTGCTATCTTGTTTGCAAGTAAGATGTGATTTTGGAGTTGGTGGCAATGTTAGGTTGATTTGCGGTGTGTTGTAATGTATGATATTACTTCATGGAATTGGTATACTTAAGTAAATTATGGTTGTAGTTTGTTTGGGACCCTTGGGTGTAGCAAGACTGTTAAATAATTGTGTGTATATACCAGGCAAGAGTTGTGTCCAGAAAAGAGGATGTTGTTCTATCCAAACCTCCCCAAAATTGCTGGCTCTGATTATCTAGAGAGGCGTATAAGGTCGATACATGGGGCAGAAGGGAGTGAATCTGCATGTCATGTGTTTGGTCATACCCATTTTAGCTGGGATGCTGTGGTCGATGGTATCAGGTACTATCCATACTTTGGTTATTTGAGCAAATTTAGTTATAAATATACCTTTTGCTTATCGTATGCAGGGTTTGGAAATTTTGTTACTTTTAACTTGCTAGGAAAATAAGAGTTTCCTAAGGAGTTGTTTCATTTAAAAAAAAAAAAAACATTCCTTGCATACTAAATACTCCCTCTGTCTCAATATGATGTCATGTTTGTCTTGCATTTTTTTCCCGGCCGTCTCAACTTATATAATGCCATACAAGCGCAATTGCATAAATATTTCACTCATTTTAATTAATTGAAATAATATATTCATTCATAGGAACAATTATATTTAGAAGCTCCATCACAATAGATAAAGCAGATTAACACGCTAAAATTCATGTCATGTTCATGTAGAGTTACGGGTCGATCACCCAAATTGTCAGCCCTACATATGTGCAATCATAAAACTCATGTTGAAATTGAAAATTTGATGATCGAATTAGTACATATGATATGGGTAATGACTTGATTTGAACACAGGTACATACAGGCGCCGTTGGCCTATCCGCGGGAGCGAAAGAAGAGAATGAGAGGTGAAAACTGGTTGCCATTTTGCATATATTGTGATGGACAATTTGCTGCTGACTTGCCTGGTTGTTATTGGTCCCAATATTACTCTGTCAATCCCAGAGCTCCTCATAACACACAACTTGCACCTTGGGTTGCCAACTTCTATAACAAGAAGCAGATGTTGTAGAGTATCATATATATATATGACCATGTATTCACATTTGTAATATCCATAACATTTGTCACAGTTGGCATTACATCGATGCAATGCAAGGTTCAAACTAGATGTGACAATTTAGGTTTAAGGTCTGTGACCTTTGTCTGTTGGGTTGCGGATTTTGGACCATGGGTCGGGTTGGATCTTGAGTGGACTACTACTTCATACTTTGGACTGAAATGAAACGTTACAAAAACGAAACATTTTGTACAGTACATGTACTAAATTGAACCTATTGAACCTTATTCCTCCAAATTTTGAACTTTATCAATTTAAATCCGTCTCATTTTGTACAGTGCATGTACTAAATTGAACCTATTGAACCTTATTCCTCCAAATTTTGAACATTATCGATTTAAATCCATCTACATCCGAAATACTATTCTCGAGCCTTTTACACTGAAAATCAGGATTTCATGCTTCAATCCTAAAAAGTTCCAAAGTACTTAAATTTATTGTTTACAAGTTCTAGTCCAAATTGGCATCCATAGTCCAAACACAAGTTATCCATGAAACATCTCATCTTATTTAAGACACAAGAAAAAGCAAAACAAAACAAACAAGCAGAATAATCAAAAACAAGAAGCAAATTAGTAATCTTGAGGAGCCAAGGGTTGGTGAGTGGTGTGTGGAGTCTGTGTAACAGGAATCACCAAGTACTCATATATGAGACCAGCCAATCCTCCTCCGAACATTGGTCCCAGCCAGTAAATCCAGTGGTTCCTCCATCTCCAACCCACCAATGCCGGCCCAAACGCCCTTGCCGGATTCATTGATGCTCCGGAAAATGGCCCGCCCACCAGGATATTCGCCCCCACGATCAACCCGATCGCCAGAGGCGCAATTGTCCCCAAGCTCCCCCTTTTCGGGTCAATAGCTGTGGCATAAACGGTGTAAACCAACCCAAATGTCAGCACCATCTCGAGGATGACTGCGTGCCATGCTCCAACGCCTGAAGCCACGTAGAATCCAACAGGTCTCATGTCGGCGGTGACTAGCCGGAGCAAGAGACAAGACACAACAGCAGCAAGAAGCTGAGCAAGCCAATAGAAGACGGCTCGGAGGACAGATATTCTTCCTCCAACGAGAGCAGCGAAGGTGACGGCCGGATTGACATGGCCGCCAGACACATTCATGCTGGACGCCACGGCCGCAAAAAGGGACAAGGCATGTGCAAGTGCTATCACCAGTAACGTCGATGCTATGGTGCCAACCTCATCACCATATATCTTTTCTGTATATATAATTTTCATACGTGCATGCATGCATCTATTAGTAAGTACTCTTAATTCAGATTTTTGATCGGATTTTTTGGTATTGGGATTGAAAAGCATAAACTAAACCCGATTAAAAAAAGATGGGGAAAGGTATTAATTGTGGCAATTTAAGTTCATTCCAATTTGAGACGGAAAGAGTAATTATATGTATATGTATGCATGTGATAAGTGACATAAGTGGCATGTGACATCTCATTTAGTAACTATATGTATGTTTATATATGTATGCATGTGATCGTGTTAGACATATGACACTAATTTTGAAACTCAGAAAAACATAACACTTATTTTGAGAGTGAGAATAATTACATGTACATTTCATATGTATTAATGATGTGATGATAAAAATAAGACACTCATTTACAAAAAAAATCAATTGTTTCTATCATTTTAGAACAAAAAATTAAGAAAAATAGGACAAAGTGTGAGAGTAATTACATGTATATATAGCATATATGTGATGATAGATATACAACACTTATTGAAACAAAAATTCAAGAGATCGAAAAGGACACTCTCGTGAATGAATAATTATATGAATATATGTTTGAATATGTGATGGTTGACATAATACTCATACTGAGATAAAATATTATTAATGTTGAGATAAATAGAATAGTGACTATGTGTTATATACATATTATATGTAATGATTGAGTTACCGAGAGCGAGGATAGAGCCTTCTCCGGCAAAGACAAAGATGGCGGTGGCGATGAACTCGGCTATGGTGGCTCTGATGGAGTCGGGGTGGGTGGCTTCATCCGCCCTCCCAAACTCATATCTACGAACCGGCATATTATGATAACAATGATATATATAGATTTATGATTTATGATTTATGCGGTGCCCTATAAATTAAATGTAATGTTGATGGTTCATCAAATAAAAATTATATATAGTTGGATGTGTGAAAATTGCTTAAATTAAAGATGTGAATGAGAATTGGAATTATGTGGGACACATGGGAGATGGCATGCACCTTTGTTGACACGAATCTATCCATCTGTTGCCTTGTCATCTTTCCCAAAACCAACTTTTCTTCCTTCTTCAAAAGGTGGTACGGTTATTTCAATTTTACTAGTGTTAAAGCCCGTGCGATGCACGGGAAATGCATATATGATTAAAAATATATT
>JAYMSZ010003156.1:0-10939 GCA_036897665.1 Pelargonium citronellum | reverse complement strand
GAGGGCCTGCGGAGTGAGTTTTTCATAGATGGGGGGTCTCTGGAGTATTTAAACCAAGTATTTTCAGCACATTGTTATATGTGATGTGTTCTTTTGATACCCTGGAATTGGTTATATGTGGAGTCAACAATCCGTTATGCCACAGGTTTTTAGCTGGTTCACCTACAACTTTCTGGAAGTAGTATATATGCAATGAAAAAATTCAGTCCCTAACTTGGGTTATTTGTCACTGTCAAATCATCAAAAAATGCCACACTAGCAGAACGTCGAATTTTATTTTTTACTGGCTTACCCAAGATGATGTGGTTTTGAATTAGAATAAAAGAAAAAACATACTTGTCGCTTTTAAGTACGTCAAATAAGCCTCAAATTTCTGCTTTCTTCTTCTACTTCACTGCCACACCAATAACCAATCCTCAAATTTTGATGACGTAACAATGAAAAATCAGTGTTGACATACCAAAAAACGTGACCAAAGGGTTAAAAAAACTAAAAAAATCAGTGTTGACAAACCTATTAAACCCTTTTTTTGTTTCATTACATAGGTCACAAGAACATATTCACAGTCATTAATTAGTTGCCTATGTTAGTTTAAAAAATAACTTATTGCTGAAGTATCTCATATCATTTGTATCTGTTCCATAGCTCAGGTTTGGCACTGTTGAAGATAAGCTGGGACATTCTTTATGTAGAAAGCTCCATTCAATTGGTTGGTCAGTAGCACAAACTGCTGTTGTCCGAAATGACGTAAGTTACTATTGCTGTTTTGGCATGGTATAATCTTGTAATAGTAACCATTTTGTCCTATATAAATACCAGAATGAGGCATCTAGTTGGTAACTGTGTTATAAGCTGCTGGTATTGTTAAATGATCCATGGAATTACATTCAGGAGCTTAAGATTTGCATTTACTGACCTCACCTTACATTTCTTGTGAATCAGGTGGATTCTGTGGCTGAAGAAGTTGAACGACGGAAATCTACTGATGATATGGTGAAAATCCTTCAAATTTGTTGAAGAGCTCTTGTGGTGATGAAATGAAATGAATGAATTTCTAATATTTCATTCTTCGTATAATCCTTGTAGGTTTTCATTTATGGAGGGGTAGGACCTTTGCATTCAGACGTTACATTAGCAGGTGTTGCAAAGGCATTTGGTGTTCGTCTGGTGCGTATTAAATTTGAACTGCGACAGATATATCTATTTTGTCAAATCATGTTTTAGGGCTAATTACAATTCAAATCTCCGAAACTTGCCATCTAATCTTCATTATATCTGTCGCAGTTCCTATGTTCTCTGAAATTTTTTGAGTTCTCAGATAGGGTTTGCTATTGTGTACATTGTGCACGGTGTGTAGTTTATTTGATGCTCTCAACTAAATTTCAGTTGCTATTTGTCTTAAATTAGGCTCCAGATGAAGAATTTGAAGAACATCTAAGGCATATGATAGGTGATCAATGCACTGGTGATAGGAACGAGGTAACTTGACGTTAAAGTTTATTTACTTCTGAAGATTATCCTATCCTGTTTGTAGGCCGCATCTTTCTAGGAATATGATAACCGATAAATCTGATTGCGTACTTGATGTAAGAAAATAATCACACATCGAGGAGAAAGCCAGTCTGATAGAAATATATATTCACATTGTAGAGATACAGAAAAAAGTCTTAAGAGGGATGATTCTTAATGATTGCCCTAATGGTTGATTTTCATATTCCTCTTTTGAGGCTAGCTAAATAAACTTTGAATATTATCTCCACATCAGGGAATATGCTTTGGTGCTATTAATTTAATTTCATCTTTGTGGTTTTTCTTTTCAGATGGCTCAGTTGCCTGAGGGTATCACCGAATTGTTACATCACAAGAAGCTGCCTGTGCCTTTGGTATGTGTTTGGAAGTTTCATATGATAGTTAGGTTTCTTTGTACGCGAGATAGGATAATATTTCAAAATCATATTGAAGCAATGAACTGAAAAGAAGTTCAGGAAAACTTATGCCATCTTTTTAAGATAACCCGACATCAATTGATTCCGGTCTTTTAGACCGGATAACACAACGGACCCTGCACGTTGATCCTGACAGACTTGACATTCTTTCGATGTGTGATACATTAACAATAGTAAATGAAGAATAGGAACCCAATTGATTGTTGCCTCTATTTCCCTTTTGTGGCATCTTGTCTTTGTTTTTGTATTAATGGTTTTGCATGACTGGTCTAGTTTTTGTTCCTTCTGACCACACATTAGATGTGTTATGTCTATATATATGCATCTATGGATAGATAAATAGTTCAAACTATTGAGTAATATGCAACAATTGTCTCATGTAGATCAAGTGCCATAATGTAATTGTTCTTACTGCGACAAATTTAGCTGAACTGGACGAGCAGTGGGAGTGTTTGATCGAATTAACGAGATCCAGTGGGCTGCTGGCATTGATGGAACCTTTCGTGTCAAAGCGATTGACAACAAACCTTTCAGATGTATGTATTCGCTTATCTTTTCTTGCCGCGCAACTATTCTTTTCATCATGAAATTACATTATTGCCACTTGCTTACACCATGAATACATAGGAAGTAGCTCTTTTCTTTGGTTCCTTTGAAGGAAAAATTTCCTATGCATTAGCCATTCTTGTTTCATTTAGTGGATATCTGTTAAGCTTCATAATTGTGGAGACCGTGTTTGACTGGAGTCACAGAATCATACTCGAATATTGGCATACAAACATGCAGAACCTATTCCTATTCATTGCAATTGACTTCATGGTTGTGTTTAGCCTGCATGTTGCCAATACTCCATTCTTGTCTAGTTCGGCAGTCTGTTGTCGGTTCATGCGCGGGGACGGTGTGGCACTCCCCGTGACCATTCCTAGCTGCATGTAGTGTACCTTTAGTGTCTAGCTAGCATTCATTGTTGTGTATGTTCCCCAACGTGCAGGTAGAAGCTGCTCAGCCTCTATCAAAGCTTTGTCTCGAGTTCCCAGATCTTTACATCGGTAAGAGGACTTGAAAAATTCAGTTAATGCAAGTCGGGAGGATTTCAATATATTTTGTTTTTACTAATTTAATCTTTTCTGTGCAACATCAAGGCTGTTATCGCAAATCCAGACTTGGACCTCTCATAATCAGTCTTGAAGGAAAGGTATTATAGAACATCAAAAGGATTAATAACTTTTCTTTGTAAATTTAAGGCACAGTATTATCTTTGTTAACTTAAGAAATTGCTAGTAAGTACATGTGATGAGAGGAGGACTTTTCACTTTGTGAAAGTTTGTGGTGGTCATTTATTTTCGAATTAAGTTCTAAACAATCACGTACATCAAGTGACAAGTTCACAAGGGTCGTATGCAATTTCCGGTTCCTAAGATAAAAATCTTCTTTGTTGACTTGGTTTGGTGCAGGACAACGCAAGAATTGAATTAGCCGTAGAAGCATTGTGCAAGAAGCTCCATGCAGGAGCACTCGCAGGGATAAACTGAATCTGTGGTTCTGCTCGTCTTTGAAGCGCCAAGCTCCAGAGACGCCGGAGAACATTGATTGCTGACTCTACTGACTACTCCCAAGTCCCGAAGGAGAAGTAACTTCGAGATTTGGATTTGACTGTAACGACAAGATCGCTTGAACTGCAAGCAAGAAAGGAAAGAGCCAGCCAAAAGTAGTCTACATGATTTGCAACTTGTTAAAATTAAGATTGATTAGTTGTTATGATGAACAAACTAGTGAAGAAAATGTTGGACATTGTGTTGGTTGTTGGCTAGTTTTGGAAGATTCTTGTACCTGTGTTCAATGCAACAGGGTTGATGTTGAATGCTGATTGGGTTCTTTTGATTACTAACCACTCTGTTCCATGAAACCAGATCCTTAATGTGGAATGGCCTCAAAAGTATCTTCAGCAGAATCTATATCATCCACCACTAAAAACCCATCCATTGAGTGCTTGTTTGGCTACACAATCGTGTCCTGAAAGGTGTCACCTAAGCAAAACTTGAAAGAGAGCTACTGTAGCTCGTCCAGTAAAAATCAGAACATGGCTCCTTTAAGGAACCATAAGCCCCTTGTAGGCTTTTAATTACTTATTCGTATTGTCAAATCGTGTCGGAAACTGTCGTCAGTCGTATCACTTGTCAATATTGATGCAACATATGATATCATGAAGATGACATAACATGCTGATGTGGCAAATTGAGTTACAAATTAGACATTTGAGGTGGCCAATACGTATAGACGGGTTACCATTATCAACTATGTAGACCGTCCATGGTTTCCAAAATTTATTTAAGGAATAAAGGTAATAAAAGTCTCCGAACTTGCAAAAAGTCACCGTTTTAGTTACTGTATTTTGAATAAATCACTTAAATCAACATTGTACATGGAGATGTGTGTCTTGACTATTGCGTCATCCCCTAAGTAACGCCTTTATTTCTTTATTTAATGGGTATTGTTTGAAAATTTAAGTTTCTAACGAAAAGGGCAAAACTGTCATTTCACGACAAAAACACAAAGCCCTCGCAGTCGCTAGCGAATATCAATGGATGTGCTTTTTGCTGTGAAGAACACTGAAAGTAGCAGAATCAGAGAGCAGCTGGAAGCTTCTAGAAAATGGAGGATAGGGTTGGGTTGAGTGGCGACCAAGACAGTGCCAAGAAAGGATTGGAAGGCACCGGATTGAATCTTCCGGCGAACCGCCACGGCAACTTGAAGAGCGCTTCCACCGATCAAAACCTCTCCGAAATTCTTCTCGACATCAAATCTTCCAAAACCCCAGTAAGTCCCCAATTTCTGGTTCTGGGTCTTTTAATGTTCCTCGTTTCGATTAGTGGGTATGTTTTTGTTTTCCTTATCCTCCTGTTTGGTAGCAGAGAAAATCGAAAATGAAACCAAAGGAGGTGTTTTTGAGTATTCTGTTTTGATTTTACTTTTCTCAGAGATTGTAGCAGATTGGATTATTTGTTTTGATGTATCTGAATGATGTTTTTTTGTTTTGCAGACAGTAATCAACTATGGTGCATCTTGGTAAGTTTCTATTGCTTTTCAAATTTCAATTTTGCATAATCATACATGATACATACATACTATTGACTATACGCACCTGGTTGATGAGAGCATGTGCTTGATGTTAAACTTTTGTAGCAATTTACGTGCCCTAATACCTTATCGAGAGTAAGATTATAGAGATTTATCATTGCACCGGAAGAGGGTGATGTTAGTATCCCTAGAGTTTGTTACCCTTGATGTCATTGCCCATGAACTCACTTCGCAAGTGCCGTCTCCTCAAAATGAGGTACGCCGTGTGTCCGAACTGAACTTCATAAGATTATAGGCCCAAAATAGGATTGGGCGCCAATTTGAAGAAATGGACTCCATTGAGGGTAAGGTTATCGAAGGTAAGAGTTTGTTTCTTACCCTCTATAGTCGGTGTATCCGCACAATCTATGTGTTTTAACAAAGTCAAGGGATACTAACTAATTTGTTATTAGAATATTATTGATAATTCAAATGGAACTAACTTCCTAGGAAGGAAAGAGGACATTCGTTTTGGGTCAAAAGTGCGAGAGAAACACGACACTCGTTTTGGGACGGAGGTAGTATGTTGGTTTTTGAATTTGGAGATTATTTGGCTACAAATGGATGATGCCTATGAGGAAGTTTGTTACCTTTTCTCAAATGAGGAAGTAAAGTTTGACTGGATTTTAAAGATTTTTGACCAATAACTAGTTGAATCGTTGTTAGTGCTAATCAAGTAGGCACAAGATTCCGATATATATCCTTCAGGAACAAGGTAATGATAAATTCTGTTGTGCTTGAACATGATCTATTGTTGTATCCTAAATTCTTAATTCCTATATTTATCTCTATCTTGGGATGTAGCTGACCTTGGATAGTTTCTATCTTACATATAGTAATTGATAAACACAAGAATGATTGACAAATCACTAATGCAATATTTTCTTTTGGTGCCCCATAATTATCTCTTTCCTCGGATCTCACTTGCATCTTTCTGTTGTTAAGACTCGTTTCCACTTTTCCTTCAACCGAACTATCCGTGTTAACTTGATTTGTTTATCAGGTGTCGAGTCTGCAGCCAGATCCTGCCCACGTTCTGCAAGTTGAGCAACAATTTCCCCAAGCTAACGTTCGTGTATGCAGATATAGATGAATGCCCCGAAACAACTCAGCATATCCGGTACACACCCACTTTTCATTTCTTCCGGGATGGCGAAAGGGTAGATGAAATGTTTGGTGCCGGAGAAGAACGGCTGCATGATCGATTATGGTTGCACTCTTGAATTGGTGTCGTGTGGAAATATTATTTGCATAATGCTAATATGATGTAAAGGTTCTGCAGCAGTGCATCTGTAATTTTTTTGTGCCATTTATACCTAATTCACAAGACTCAGTTTGTACTCGAATACTAGAATTTTAGAATAATACAGTCCTTAATGTACTTGTTAATAGTGTAGCTAAAATTAACGCCGTTTTTAGCTGTAGTTATGTGCAAAACGTGAAAAGCTTGATGGATTTATCGACGTTTGGCCAAAGTTTATCAAGCATAATTGACGCAAGTCCTCTCTATATTGATAGTTTATAACTCAGAGAAACTTTGGTAAACTAAAATAAATGACATTGTAAAAACCTGGAATGGTTACATAAACAATCACTTGCAAGCCAATGAAAAGAAAAGATAAAAGAAAAAGTAGCCAAAGATAAAATGACAGAAGCAGGAACAAATACAAGGTCCTAATTTTGATAAATCAACTTTAAGCCCTCACCATCTACTCTCTCTCACCTGACCCTCCATGATTGAACCTCAGCATCAGATGTTTGCAATGAAGCTTTATTCCTTCAAACATGTTGGCATTTAAGCCTTAGGCTTGAGTATCTTAACAGTCTCCCAAGTGAAGTCAGCGTCGTCGCGGCCAAAATGACCATAAGCAGCGGTTTTCTGGTACCTGAAGTTGCCGCCTCTCTTCAAATCAAGGTTGATGGCCATCATTCCGGGCCTGAAGTCGAAGGCCTCCTTGATGAGAGCCAGGATGTCCTTGTCGGGGATCTTGCCGGTTTTGTACGAATCGACGAACACAGACAAAGGTTCCGGCACGCCAATGGCGTAAGCGACCTGGACAATGCAGCGACGGGCAAGGCCTGAGGCTACTACACTCTTGGCTGCTTGCCTAGCGAGATAAGCACCACTCCTGTCCACCTTGGTTGGGTCCTTCCCTGAGAATGCACCTCCACCATGAGCGCCCCAACCTCCATATGTGTCAATGATGATCTTTCGGCCAGTGAGCCCTGCGTCTCCGTGGGGTCCACCGATAACGAACCGGCCTGATGGGTTGAGGTGAAAGATGGTGTTCTCATCGAGGTATTGGGCTGGGATCACTGGCTTTATCACATGTTCTTTCAAATCTGCGGCAATCTCCTCATTTGTGACAGACTCGTCGTGTTGGGTTGAGATCAGGACAGTGTGAACACGAATGGGGACCATGGCTCCTCCCTCGTTACGGTACTCAACAGTCACTTGGGTCTTGCCATCAGGCCTCACCCATGGGCATGTATTGTTCTTCCTCACCTCAGTGAGCTTAGCACCGAGCTTGGTAGCGAGAACATGAGTCAGGGGCATGAGCTCGGGTGTTTCATCAGTGGCATAGCCGAACATGTGTCCTTGGTCACCAGCTCCAATTTCCTCAGGTTTCTTGGTGAGATGGCCGTGAACTCCTTGGGCAATGTCGGGGCTCTGTTGCTCAATGTTGACAAGGACCTTGCAGTTGTCAGCATCAAGACCAACATCAGGGGAAGTGAACCCAATGCCTCTGCAGGTGTCACGGACTATTTTCTCGTAGTCCACATTGGCCTTGGTTGTGATCTCACCAAATACCATGACCATGTTGGTCTTGGTACAGGTCTCGCATGCAACTTTGCTCTCAGGGTCCTGTTCTAGGCAGGCATCAAGAATAGCATCTGAGACTTGGTCGCAGAGCTTGTCGGGGTGACCTTCATTGACAGACTCGGAGGTGAACAAGAATGACTCCATATCTGGATTAGGAAAAGGAAATTAACCAAATTAGTTCATTTCTATAAAAAAAAAAAAAAGGAACTCTATTCAAGAACAAACTAGTATAGATAACACAATACACAACTACAGCAAAATACAGACTTGTCAACAGATTTTAAGTCCAAATGGACAGTTAAGTAGCACATGAATTCAACTATAGTGTCATGCTCATCAATTTTATCCTTGTATAAGAATTCAATTCTACAACCATAAGAGATCCACTTAATTTTTGCAAAAATGACAGTGAGACCTTCCAAATCGAGGATATAACCATATATGTAGATCAAATTAACAACCAATCATCATACATACATACAGTAAACTCCACAACAATTCAAATCCACTTAATTTTAAGCTAAAATGACATAAAAAATGTACAAATTCATCAAGGTTATTACCAAAAATAGGTCAAACTAACAACCAATCATCATGCATACATACAGTAACCTCCACAACAATCCAATTCAACTTAATTTTCAGCTAAACCGACATCGAAAACATAGAAATTAATTGAGGTCATTACCATAAATAGGTCAAATGAACAACCAATCATAATACCTACAGTATCCTCCACAACACTCCAAATCCACATTTCTTTCAATTCAACAGCGACACTTCAAATAAAATCATCACTCTAATCCAAACTTACAAGAATCACTAAACATCTGAAGTGAATTCTAATATTTAACCAGCGAATCAAAGTACAAACACAGATCTAGGCGCAAATGCAGAGCATAAACTAAACCAAACACCAGTTTGTCCTGAATAAGCTACACACGAGCAACAGAAACCGAGATCTACACACAGGTCACCACAGAACAAACATAAACCGAGATCTACACATACGTTACCGTTGCTTCTTAAATTCGTGAACAAACTAGTACATACAACAAACAACAAAACATAAGAGTTACTGCGAAGCTTCTTCAACACAGAACAACAGAAACAGAGATCTAAGATCTAACATGCATTGAAGCAACAAAACACGAAGAAACAACGCAGAGAAGAAACGAGAAACGCACCTTCTGGTGATGAGATTTGAGAGAGAGCGAGAGATTGGTGACAGAGGCAGAGAAAAGCGGAGAGGGAGTATATATAGGGGAGGTGGGTGAGAGGGGGTTGGCAAGTGGACGTTGATGATAAGGGCAATTCGGTCCGAATGCAGTTTTTCTCTCTCCTCTTTGGGAATTGTGTCTCCGAACTTTTCGCTGTCCAGTGTGTAAAAATGAGTGAAATGACGGAATTGCACCCACCCACCCACTTTTTTTTCTTCTCCGACTGCTCACCCACTTGAAGGTGGGTCCCATTCTCACCTACACCTAGTGAGCCTAAGATCAGATCTCAGCCCGCGGATCATGCCACCTCAGTCAATTAATTTTACCCCCATTTTTTATTTTTTAAGATAAATTTGTCTTGATTGAGAAGTAATTAATTAATACTATTTTTAAAATTAGTCAATACTCATTTATTTTTTCTACCGAAAATTATCAAAATAATTGTTTTTTTTTATATGAAAAAGTCAGTTATACGTTGCTTATCAACTTTAGTTAGAGACGGTGGCACAAGAATTGAACTTCATAAGAATATTATTGACAATTTATTAAAATAACCTTTAAAGTTAGATAGAAATAAATTGTAATGCTTGTACAAAATTTGCTATTTTTAGTGCTGGTCTCTAATTAATGTTGATAAGTAACATATAACTAACTTTTACATATAAAAAAATAGTTAAAAAAAACTTTATTTCTAGATAGAAATAAATTGTAATGCTTTTATGAAATTTGCTACTTCTAGTGCTGGTCTCTAATTAATGTTGATAAGTAACGTATAACTAACTTTTACATATTAAAAAATAGTTTTTATTTATCATTTTTGACAAAAAGAAAACTTAAAAAAAAAAATGAAAGCTTACACTTATATTTTATTTTGGGATAAAAATTCAAGATAAAACAATATTGATGAAGTGTTACACAAATGTGAAACATTAAGTTTGATGTCTTATTTTTAATGCTCGAAACATTTGACATATTAGCCTAATTGTCCATTTCACATGTTCAAGCAAAGTCACAATTGTTATGTTCTATAATTTTTTCATCGAGTCAAACAAATGTGCATGAACATGCATATTTTACAAGTAAATTTTGAAACTCTATTCAAAATTTACAATCTACACTCTTTTTAAATCAAATCGAATTAATTCTTTTAAATTCAAAATCGACAAACTAACCAATCATATCATGTGATTTTGTGAAGTTTTCTAAATTATGCGCCCTAAATTCTAAATACATTTTGCAAACTATAGACAGACAAGATAAAATAAGGAAACATTGAGTAATGCTTATATTAGAATTTAATGAAATAAAAGAAGTAAAAAAGTCAATGGGCAAGTGGTAAATTTGGCGGCTGTAAGCTCTACAAATTGCAGTTCAATTCACAATTTATTTTAGGCCGACTTTCGCAATAGCCATGCCACTAGCCATGCTGCACCAGATATTTATAATAATACTACCTATGATTAATTACGAATATTAAACTTGTATTTTAAGAAAATACTTCACATTGTTATACTTAACTATGTTTTTGAGAACAGTTACATTTGTATTCATGGTGTTACATTGTTAATTTAATTTTTATTTAAATTTGATAGTTGATGAAATATAAAATTCTATTATTAGTTTGATCATTGATAAGACTGCAATTGTCATAAACCATAATATGTTCTGAAATTCCATTCATATGCAATGTTGTTTGGATCAATTATGATGTGGGAATGAGAATCATTTTCTTCCTATTGTTATTATTTGATTAACAAAAACAAAACAAAAATGGTTGAAAATGAAATTGATCAAATTATTTGCACTTTTAAAAAAATTTAAATAATTATGTA
>JAYMSZ010003155.1:0-10939 GCA_036897665.1 Pelargonium citronellum | reverse complement strand
AGTTGACAAATGACAAAAAAAAATAATAATACATTTTGCGATCGTATGGTGATTGTGTTGGAGAAGCTAAAATGTCATTTTAGTAATTGATGTCGTATATGTGTTGGATTTTTGATAAAATGTATACATGATTAAGTAAACGTGTTAGGTTGTGTTATACCGATCGTGTTGAATAGTGGTGTGCCAAGAATGTTAGTCCTATCGTGTAGATCGTGTTCGGTTACGTTCGTGTCAAGTCAACACATGTTTACAAATGTGTAATATTCGTACAGTATCGTGCAACATACAAACAATTTTTAATATGACACAAACACAGTACACGTAAAAAAAATCGTCTCTTCCTTGTTTTTTCTTTTGTTTTTTTTTAATTTGAGCTACACAATAAGGAGTAGCTCTCCCTTTTTAACTCAAACCCCATTTCACCCGACCCAATGAGATTTGGACTCACGACCTCCTACGTAGAGATGTGTGTCTTGACCATTGCGCCACTCTAAAGAATTTTTTTTTAAAAAAGTCATTATCAGCACAGAATAAATCAGAGTGGTGCATGACATGAATTTTCATCACAGCCCAAAATCAAAGCCAAAACAAAGCTTTTAAAAATCTAATTATCAAAAAATGTAAGCAGGGTTAAAGTAACAGCAAGCTTATTGATATGAAGTATAGAAGCAAGCAGTGTCGCAAGACCTGTTTTCTTTGTTCATTTTCTGCCCTGTTTACGAAACGCCAAGCCACTAATTCAACTCAAGGCATCAGATACCATAGGCATTTTAAAAATGCAAAAATAAAAAACAAATTCAATGCAATCTCAGCCGAAAGATGGTGATTTTTGTAATTAATCACTGAAAATCATTGAAAACTACACTAATTTCATCACAGATTGCAATTCAGTAAAATTGGGAAAAAAAATATTTAAAAAAAAAGAAGCAAGAGAGATCAGATGGTAGTGCATGTTGTTAATCATCACAAAAATACAGATTTATATGGATAATAATCCTCACGCCACCCTCGCAAATTACGCAATTCAACAAATTTGAAAAAAAATAGAGTAGAAATTAGGGGTTGAGAAAAGCAAGAGAGTGAGATGGTAGTGCATGTTTTGTTCATCATACAAAATGCAGATTTATATGGATAATAATCCTCACGCCACCCTTGCAAAACTTCAGATCCCTAATCTCAATACAAATTTGAGAAGAAAAAGCAGTAGATGTATATAATGGAATCAGAAATAGATAACGTCAATCACCATAAAAGCAATCATTGAGATGCTTTGTAAGACTGGGGCGACAACAGAATCTCATCATCTTCCACACAATTACTTACTTCAGAAAAGACAGAGATCGGAGATTGACGTACGACGAGAAGAGATGTAGATACGAAGGGAAGGAGATAGATGATGGGTTCATCAGAAGGAGCGGTATATAAAGGAGCTAGAATTAGGGTTTTGAGCGAGACCCGCACTTCCCAACTATTAGGTTTAGCCGTTTTTGTTGTGGGCTTCGCTCTTTCGTAAGGGGTGATGGGCTTTTAACCGTACTCATTGATATTTGAAGTTCAATATCAATTCAAATCGTTCAATTTTTAGATCGAGTCGAATTTGTTTCGTGGGAATATAGAATACATCGTTTTAATTTTCAATTTGATCTTTAACTCTTTTCGAATCATATTCAGATTATTTTTTTTATTATTTTAAATCTAGACTGAAATTCAAATTGACACATCTAGATCATTAAATCATATGAAGTGGGTATTCCCCTTAAGGAAGGATGGAGGAGGTGGATATATGGAAGGCTAGAGGGGTCGTAAACTAACCAAAAGTGAAACATTTAATGTGAAAAGGAGTATAGTAAGTTGTCTATCGTGATGGGAATTTTGGTTCAACGAAGAGTGATGTGTGGTCGGTGTATCCACGATTTAAGGATGTATAAGAGTTGAAGCTTCATTTGTTATGAGGTGTATGGTGACCTAATGCTAAAGAGAACTCGGGTTGATAGTTAGCATTGGTGCGTGACTTGGTCAGTGAATGAGTAAGGAATGTGGTTGATCGGATGGATGTTGAGTTATGGGGCGAGGACTTGTATACAAGAATGAGCTTGTGGAATTTATAGAATGTGCGGGGAGGGATGTTGGCGTGAAGCGAATAAAGTGTTGGCATTGGCACAATTTGAGCATGGAAGTTGAACGACAAAGAGTGATATCTAAGAGTGAGGTCATATGAGAAGTTTTGAGTGAAGGGAAGTGGTTGAGACATGGGCAATTCAAAGGTATGGTGTCTTCCATCAGTGATGGGGAATTTCCAATTAGATGGGTAGTAGATAGGGATTGATCGGGAGTTGTGCTAGAGTCAGACTTGCCTCAAGTAATTGAATTGTTGATCCACCAAAGACACAATCTCAAGTCAAAACAATGGCATGTTGGAGATGATATGCAACATCCATTCTAACATTTTATTTATTTATCAGCACATCCAATCTAACATACAAGGTTGTGATGAATACACAAGACAATGAATGCCAAATTTAAGGGCAACACTATTTGACATTATGTTTAAAATGTCAATAACAAGTTGCACAAACAAAAGGCTAATGTGAGATACTAAAAAAATCACTTTGAATAGCCATTTTGTAGCTCTTCCACCATGAAGATGAGATTCTGTAACAGGAAGGGAAAAAAAGAATTGGCAGAGATCTATTAGAATCATATCAGATGGTATGCAAACACGAAAACTTGTCAGAAAACAATACCAATTACAAGATTACACTGTACATTGTAAAGTGAAAGCTACAAAATCTCCATCATTCAGCAGGCCTCAATTGATACAAACACAAGATGTGTTTGGGCTTCGCCTTCCCCATATTGATCTTCCAAACTGGCCAATGCCAATATGGTCCATATAATATCTTCCATGGATTATGCGTATCAGCCATCAATGTTACGGCCCTAGGTCTCATATGTTTCCTCAATATCTAGAGCTCATTATTTCAAATTTCAATCAGTACAAACTTCAAGGTCATATTGCATAAGGATCCTTTCCACAGCATGCAGACTCAAAACTCGTTTCTGCCACAACTCCTTCAAAACTTCCTCCGCTAGCTCCATTTGTTGTTCATGGGCAATCCCTTCTACAAAACTGGTATAAGTTCTTTCATTAGGCATATATCCTTTCTCGATCATCGTCTCAAAAACTTCGAAGGCCAAATCTGTTCTCTGATATCTGCAAAAACCTATTATTAGAGAGTTGTAATTTTCAACATCCGGCTGGTTGTCATACTCTTCCATTACCCTGAAAATTTCCTTTGCCTCATCTAACATTCCCTCAGTACACAACCCTCTGATTAAAAAAGAATACGTGTGCGAATCGGGAATAAATCCATCTTTTGTCATTTCATATAAAAGCTGAAATGCTGGATATGTACTCCCATTTTTGCACATACACGACACCACACTATTGTAGACCTCATGCTTGGAGAACTCTTGCCTATTACCCAAACTCTGAATTATGGTGAATGCCGTGAGAACCTTCCCCTCCCGACAAAATTCAGCAATGGCATTATATGTTCCTTCGCTAGGATAACAGCTCTCAAGAATCATTTGGTCAAGGCAATTTACAACAAGGTCCACTTTACCCTCCTTGCACAGTTGAGCTAATATCATGTTATAGCTTGTGGTCATCGGCTTTAACCCTGCCCTAGTTATTTCTTTCAAAACCTCAAAGGCACCATCTACTTCCCCATGTTGCGCAAGATAACCAATCAATATGTTGTAAGTAACCAAGGAGGGCCTATGGACCACTCCACTCATCTCAGCCAGAA
This sequence comes from Pelargonium citronellum, assembly GCA_036897665.1. Classification (NCBI taxonomy): domain Eukaryota; kingdom Viridiplantae; phylum Streptophyta; class Magnoliopsida; order Geraniales; family Geraniaceae; genus Pelargonium; species Pelargonium citronellum. The sequence goes on along the minus strand of JAYMSZ010003155.1, from coordinate 7,127 downwards.
GCACATTTGCCTCCTCCCACCGATCCTCATGACACAAATACATGAGTAAAATGTTATAACTCACACCATTTGGTTTAAACCCTTTCGACGGCAAGTCCCTGAATATTTGGATTGCATCGTCAATCCTACCTTCCTTACACAATGCCGTTAACAAAACATTGTAACTAACCATATTAAGCTTCCCACCATTGGCAAATATCCCATCCAACAACTTCATGGCTTCATCTGTTCCATTTTCTTTACAAACAACATTGACCAGGACCGAGTATGTGAATTCATTTGGCACAAATCCCTTCTGCATCAACTTATCCAAGGCCTGCAAATTAAATTTCCCATGCTTACACAACCCTTTAATAAGCATGTTACTAGTATAATTACTGATTCGGTATCCATGATCCTCCAACTTCTCAATTAACTGCATTGCATGACCAACTTTTCCTTTTTTACACAAGAACTTCACCAGGTCGGTACAAGTAGACCAATCAGGCCTCACACCAGACATAACCATCATCTCCATCACTTTAATGGATTTCTTCACCTTACCCCACTTACACAAATCACACAACAAGTTTGTTCCCTGTACAAAATCAGGCTTGTACCCTTTCTGAATCTTATATTCAAAATTATGATATGCATCAAAAAGTTGAAGTTCTTTGGAAGTAGAATCATCCCCTTCCCCATGCCTCCAGTTAGTAATTAAAAAAGTTTCCTTTGGAGTACTTCTGATCTGGGTAGAAGCCAAATTTTTGGATAAACACTTGTTGAGTGAAAAAGAATGAAGATTTGGGAGGTTGGAAATGAACCCATAAGCTTTTGAAGTTGGGTTTGTTATTGGTGAGATTGAATTCAATAATGTTGCCATTCCCAAAACAAAAAAAGAAGCTGTAACAGATGCTGAAACCTAACTAATTCTTCTTCAACATATGAGGCTTGAGTCTCTCTTATCCTGCATAGATATAAACATACAACAAATAATGGGTTTCTTCTAGCTAATCACATAGCTAGCATTTTCAGCTTTAAAAAAAGAGTTTATTTTTCAGCATGAACATATCAACAAAAGATTGAGATTGAGAAGACTAAACATACCCATAATATATTTCAGTGACCAAAGCTTGGGTTGAGCAGATTTTGGCACAATCTCAGCTCAGCAGATTGTGGAAGAGAAGAGGTCATTGAAATGGTGAGTGTTCATTTTTTTATTGTGTTTTTTATCCACTGATTCACTGATCTGGTTTGATCTTGTTATCCAAGAAGTGGAGGAACACCCCCACTCGCTATTCGGAAGGTGGTAAACACGCGACTATTACTACTATCAAATACTATCTCAAGGCCCATAGGCCATAACATCACCGAGTCTAGGCCAACACGAAAGCCCATTTAAAGACCCAGAGCAGAAGAGGGATTATCGTAATTACAACCAACTGTAGAGGAGTGTCCCGTAAATTCAGCATTTTCTCCGGAGTGGAATCTGTGAAGTGACTGTCACTTCACTTCCAGGGTTTTTACATAGCTCTCTCTTCTTCTCCTTTCCCTCCAAAGGCTCAATTGACGATTCGATCTTCGCTTTCGAATCTCTAGGGCACGTCGTGTACAAGCCATCGCCACCTCTTCGCAATCCCCGGTCGTCCACAATGCAAGCGCCGGTTCTCGTTCTCAGTATGTTTCATCATTCTCTTCTCTGGCTGTTTTTTTTTACTGTAAATTTTCATTTTTAGAGTGGATCACTAGATGGAGAGGTTTCTTCTCATCGTAGAACTGTGACGATCTCGTTTGGTGGCCGAAAGAATACTAGAAAAGTATCGGAAACTTTTGTATTTTGAGTGTTCAACCATATTTTTCAAAATTTTGTTTGGCTTTCTTTTGCTTTGTTTTGTTGCAATCAAACGGAGCTTTAGTGTGCTTGGATTTGAACTCAATGAGTGGATCATTAGTAGAATTAGAACCATAGGCTATGATCAGTTTATTTCTTCGTAGACATTTGGTTTGGTAGGGCTGATTTTGCTGGGCGGTTAATGGCTGTTGGAGCTTGTCATTAAGCTTGGGATTTCATATGCTTAATTTTTTTATTTGTACCAAATACATTTTGATTTTGTGATATTTAAATTTGTGATTGATTATATTTGGAGATCTTATGTTATCTTCTATTTTCTATCTATATTAATTAATTGTTTGTTGGTGCGAAATGAATTGAGCAGAGGATTCTTTGAAACGTGAGACTGGAAGTAAAGTTCAACATGCTAATATCCAGGCATCAAAGGTAAGACTTTATGTAATTTATGCATGTTGATGCTTACTTTTTTTTCTCTTAGGACAACATTTGACTTAGTGATTTGATTGTTGTAGTTATGGTTCACTAGACTATGTTATTGGATTTCCTTGTATATATTTATGAAATCATGTTAAGCTTTTCTCTTGTTGTATTTAGTAGCTAAACAGGCTGATGTTGGTGTTGTAGAGTTTTGAATTAGTACCCTTTACTTGATATGTGAGCAAAGGGTTTGCTGGCATTTAGTTTGTCCTAGATACCATCTAGATTATCCAAGTTTTCTAGTTCTTAAGATCTTACGTTAAGTGTCGTGGATAACAAAAGATGCAGTTTTGGGTATTACTTAGGATCCTGGTATTAGTTTGAATAATAAACAATTGATATGGCTACTGTCATTATTATCATCTGATAGTCCGTGGCTGTTTTTCTACTTTGTTTATTCAGTTGATGCCTCATATAATTTGCATAATACTTCATAGGCTGTTGCTGACATAATTCGTACAACTTTGGGTCCTCGATCCATGCTGAAGATGCTTCTTGATGCTGCTGGAGGTGATCTTTCTGTTCACTCTTGAATCTTTGATAAAGTTACACTCATATACCTACTGTTTATATATATTTTAGATTATATAGGTCTAGTTTAATATCCACTTATTAGGGACAGTATGTTTTTGCTAATACTCTAAATATACCAATGTCTTTTTAATAGTGCTCTGCATCTAGGTCCTTGTGTAGATTCACCCAATGGCTTCTATTTTATGTTCTGAACGAGTTTTGGGTTGGTTGATTCAATTCATTTTATTTGTTGACAGGAATTGTTGTCACTAATGATGGGAATTCTATTCTGCGTGAACTTGATCTTGCTCATCCGGCAGCAAAGGCATATTTATTTCTTTTTCCTCCCTATTTTATTGAGCTTAAGTCTATTCTCTTTCATTTTGCTTTATTTTTGACATCTTTGCTGTTTCGTTTGCGGCTATAGTCCATGATAGAACTCAGCCGCACACAAGATGAAGAAGTAGGAGATGGAACAACCTCTGTCATTGTCCTTGGTATGGTGCCTTTCTGCAATATTCCATTTTAGTTGTATAGTTGCTCTGGATTTTATTATCTTTTGGAATGAAATAATTACGTTCTGGCAAATGATAGAGTAGTTCACATTTTCAGATTATGGTTGGTTGAATGAGGGTTTTCTTTATTTGTGAGCTCAAATATACATGCATATGTATGTGTGGTTGCTACCTGAGTAAGGATTGTTTTCGCCTTGATATTATGGGTTAAAATGTATAACATTACTCCCTTCATCCCAAAATAATTGTCCATTTTCCATTTTTTTTGTGAAGATTAAAGATGACTTAGTTAGAGTTTAAGTTTTCTCCATTGTACCCTTGTGTGCTTTGTTACAAACCCAAAGGTTTCTAACCAACTTATCTTAAGGACATTGTTTACAATTCATCCATAATGAACCAAACGACAGGGGAAGTGTACAATTATTTGGGATAATTTTTTGTAGAGAAAGTGGACTGTTATTTTTTGACGGAGGAAGTACTATTTATGTAATATCAGTATGTCTGTATGTGTGCCTAGTATTATTCTTTTGTTTCTAACTTTTGGAATGCAAATATGTTGAAGCTGGCGAGATGCTCCATGTCGCAGAAGCCTTTATTGAAAAAAATTACCATCCTACAGTTATCTGCCGAGGTAATGCTGTACAATTTCTTAATCCATTTCATTTTCCTTTTATTGTTGATTATAATTTACTTAACCTTTTTTTCCCCTTTTAGCTTATAATAAAGCTCTGGAAGATGCTATTGCTGTGCTCGACAAAATTGCAATGACTATTGATGTCAAACACCGTAAGTTCCTTGAATTCTTCTTTATTTAGTTTTTCATTTTAACAAGTTATTCCAGTTATGATGTCAGCATATACGAAGTCCAATCTCACTACATAAATTTTATGATTTTTTTTTTTACTCCTTGAAGATGACCTATTTGAAGTTTTGGAGTTCTGTCATGTAACCTGTAACTCCCTCACAAACACACATCCCTTCCTCTTTGTCCATTCTTTTAGCCAAAATGTGCCTTCTGAAAGATTCATCGATCATTTTTACTATGTGAAATATTATAATTCAATTTGAAATATTAACTTCTGTTTTTATCATATTAGTAATGTATTGGTTATATGGCAGGGGTAACTGTTTTGAGCCTCGTTAAGAGCTGTATTGGCACTAAGTTCACCAGTCAATTTGGAGATTTAATTGCCGTAAGTACATTCTTTCTACTAGGATAAACTTGCTTGGTTAGTAAGATTTCTCATAAGAGTATTTTGGTTAGAAATACATGAAGCTCTGCTCTCATTTGAAACAGATTCTAGTTTCACTGCTTCTGGCATGTGCATGCACATATATGGAATGTCGTAAAATATACTCATAAGGAGATTCATAGACATTGTTGTGTTTTGACCATAATACGTTTTCTGCTACTTCTGTGGGTTTGCAGGAATTAGCCCTTGATGCTACCACAACTGCTGGGGTGGACGTTAGCCCGGGTTCCCGTGAAGTGGATATTAAGAAATACATTAAGGTTGAAAAAGTCCCTGGTGGCCAGTTGGAGGATTCTAGGGTTTTGAAAGGAGTAATGTTTAACAAAGATGTAGTTGCTCCAGGCAAAATGAAACGAAAGATTATCAACCCTCGCATTATACTTCTCGATTGTCCCCTTGAGTACAAGAAAGGGGAGAACCAAACAAATGCAGAGTTACTCAAAGAAGAAGACTGGGAAGTCATGTTAAAAATGGAAGAAGAATACATTCAGGGCATATGTATGCAGATATTGAAGTTCAAACCAGATGTAGTAATCACAGAAAAGGGGCTTAGTGAATTGGCTTGCCATTATCTGAGCAAGGCTGGTGTCACTGCAATCAGGAGGCTGAGGAAAACTGATAATAATAGAATAGCCAAGGCATGTGGTGCTGTCATAGTCAACAGACCAGATGAACTACAAGAATCCGATGTTGGTACAGGGGCTGGGCTATTTGAGGTTAAGAAAATTGGTGATGAGTTCTTTACCTTCATTGTTGATTGCAAAGATCCAAAGGCATGTACTGTACTCTTAAGAGGTGCTAGTAAGGATCTGTTGAATGAAGTGGAAAGGAATCTACAGGTATATTTTTTATGACTTGTGATATAATATAGGTTGAAATTTTTTATTATGATCTAAAGCATGTTTCTGTAACAGGATGCCATGTCTGTAGCAAGAAATATAATCAAGAATCCAAAACTTGTTCCAGGTGGTGGTGCTACAGAGTTAACTGTATCTGCTACGCTGAAGCAGAAGAGTTCATCCATTGAAGGCATAGAAAAGGTAAGACTTATCGCTTTTACAATGGTGCTCTCGGAAATTCTTGGTGTATGAAATAAGATTTTTGAGGATATAAACACTGGATTTTGGGAGTCTGGTTGTATCTTTAACTCTAAGAGTAAAATATTATATATTGTTATGTCTTATCTTGATTGTAAGGTGTATCTTGTTCTGTTTTATTTGTCTTGATTGTATAGTGGCCTTATGAAGCTGCTGCCATAGCCTTTGAGGCTATACCACGAACATTGGCGCAGAATTGTGGAGTTAATGTTATTAGGACAATGACAGCCTTGCAAGGGAAGGTGAGTACTTTTCATTCGTCACATTGATCTTTAACATTTTTAAATGCGTGGTGTCCACATTCTTACTAATGCATATCGAAAATATTACTACTATAGCATGCAAATGGTGAGAATCCATGGAGTGGCATTGATGGGAACACTGGTGCAATTACCGATATGAAAGATTCTAAGGTATAGGCATCTCAATACTACTGTTATTTTAGCCTCGACTTGTCTAGTGGGTTGTTTTCTCATTTTATTTCTTTTTTGTTCTGATTTTTATGTGTTACTGTTTAGATATGGGATGCATACACCGTGAAGTCACAAACCTATAAGACAGCTATAGAAGCTGCTTGCATGCTGCTGCGGATTGATGACATAGTAAGCGGGATCAAGAAGAAGCAAGCCCCTGGTTCAGGTCCGTCAAAGCCTCAAGTTGAGACAGAAGCAGATGCAGACGGCGAGCAATTTATCCCAGAGTAAAGATATTAGGTAATTGAGGTTAGCTGGTTTGATACAACAGTGGATCGCAAATAGAAAAAAGAAAAAGAAGCAGATGGATAGGGTTTCTAGTTTGGATAAGAAGATGCTCCTTTATTGTGCGAGCAAGGGTATTTCTTAATTTTTTTTTACTCGCTTCAGTTGCAGTTTTGGGTTATCTAGGCTGTTTGAATTTATCGTTTATGTAGTTGCAGATGTTCAAATGAAACTCTTGGTATGAAGAGCGCCCATTGCGCTCATGTGGTTTAATTAATATCAGTATTTTTGGTATATGAAGCTCAGCATGTTGAGATTTACATTTGAGTTCTGATTCAATGAGTATTGTTTATTGTACTCATTTTGAATTGTAGATGAATAAAGATGTTACGTAATTAACGAAATTTTGAGATTATTTACTCAAATCTAAACCTGACTTGGTTTGTGTTTCTAACTTATTTATGCTCCAATCTCAATAATAATAGCTTGCAATTGTGGTGTGATGACCGAAAAAGTAGTGTCAAAATGTTATTTCAATATTATGAAATATCAATTACCTTATGTTAAACTATATTACAATAGTTACTCACAGAATAGATAAATAAAGAGGTTTTGCTCACAACAAATCCAAGAACTCAAAAACTCACTTTACAACAATGAATCATTTTTCAATCCTAAGAAAAATGAGGAAAGGACAATTCAGAATATAAAAACAAACAAACTACCCAAAATAGTACTCATAT
>JAYMSZ010003154.1:0-10944 GCA_036897665.1 Pelargonium citronellum | reverse complement strand
AGGATCTTGGAGGGGGAGGTGGCTATGCTGGAGTTTGTGCCGCCGCCGGATGCATTTAAGGGTAGAAAGGGCAATGGTGGTGGTGAGTTTGAGGATTATGTGCATTCGTATCCTGCTTCCTCCTATTTTGAAAAGGTGAGTACTTGGTCGTCGCCCACTGATGATGTTGAGCTTGACGTAGAGGCCGGATCGGCTTCTTCTCTTTCCGGCAAAGGGGATGATAGATAGATGAATATTCCATGAGATGAGAATCAATGCAAATTTTCGCAAGGAACGACTGTTACGCTCACCCCAAGCAAATGTTGGGTCCAAAATATATATTTGGTGCATGCAACAAATGCTACGCTCATTCTTGAGGCTCTAGTCGGAGCCGAACACTACAAATCCTTGGGAAAAACAAACTTAACACAAGTAACAAACACTCACTCCGAAGACACTGGTTGGTGCTGAACGTCAATTTTGGGATATTGTAACCTTAGTTTGGGGAGATTTGGCCGAACCAGTCTTATTGGTGTTTCTTAACTAGAATATAGCAAATGCTCATGTTGTTTGGATTGGTGTCCTGTTTTTTTTCTTTTTGTTCATTAAGAGGCAGGTTCTCATCATTGTAAAGTTTGAAAGTCCTTTTGTACACCTAATTTGATCTTGTTTCGTGTTGAAACTTGACCAAAACAGAAGCAAAATAAAGGACAGAGAGAGGTCAGCTCATATATAACCGCACTGCTTCAATTCCATGTGGAAAAGAGTAAAATTCAACAATACACTAATGACTAAACTAGCCCCAAAACAAGAACAATCATGGTATATACTTGCTGAATACAAAACCAGAATCTTAGATCAAAAAGGTATGTTTGAATTCTGGAATAATCCAAGCATGACTAGTGATCGATAAAGTGTGACATAAAACTATACTATATTACTATCCACCTTATGAACCGGTCTTTCACAGACAATACTAAGTCCACCAACAAATGTTAAAGCAAGCGGTTTAGTGCAGTTAGTCCCCTCGAGATATAAGTTCAAGCCTCAATATACATAATTCTTAGACTCTCCACCACCTGGTAACATTTTGTAGAGTTACTGTCACAAATTCACTACCGCCTCCATTTTTACACACTTAAAGCTTGTACAGTGATTTTATCTCCTCTGCATGGACATCAGGTGTTGTGTTGTTTCACCATCCAGCTCAGTAACCATTGTAGATTGCTGGTCCAGATCAACAACTCAATAGCCTGAAAAGTTAAAACAGTGAGTTAAGCCCACGACCTTACATGTATAAAAACAGGACATCAAGAATATCAGTATCCATCCAATCCACACACCGCAGCAATTCCAAGTTCTTAATTATGCAAATTCAACAACTTATACAATCTTGATTAAATCTCTTCCTCTCCGACAATAAGGGGATGCAGACAACATTCACAGATATCAACCTGAATTAGGAAAGGAGCACGTAGTAGGACAAAACTAGCTCGCTCGCTGACAATGTAGATTCACTACATTTCACTCAGCCACATTCAGGACAAAATTTATAATCCATCTGGTTAATTTTGCCTGTATTGTGGAGTATAGGGATCATAGGAAAGAGGGTAATTCTTACCCAACAATATGCAATGCTTTTTGAATATCATGGAAACTAAGCAAATAGTAGATAAAAATCCTGGGTATCTCAATATGATGTAATGTTGCATGTTGGGGAACACCATCACACCTCCTGCAACCTCCTTTTGGGTTAGTCATGTAGAAGCCAAAAAAACTTTTGTGATCTTCCATCACCACCCCCACAACCACTATAGCTCATGCAGCTTAACTCTTTATCCAACTTTTTGAAACAAATTTCACTCATTTTTATCAAACAATCATCTCATGAAAACACATTTTATAAATCTATGTTATCATTAATTTTTACCAAACAATAAACTAAATGTATGCACCTACTTATATATGTTATTTTACTCTATATACCTTTTGAGCTTGAGTTACCAAACAAATAAGGGTCAGTACATGTCCTATTTGGGTGAAAGATAAAATTTTGATGACGTGGAATTAGTGTTAATTCCACTGTGGAATAGGAAAAATTAGGCAGAAATTAAGATATCACTGTCATTCATAGTATAATGTCAGTAAATATTTTTAGCAAACCAAACTCAAATCCCATGTATAGAACAGTTTGGAACAGTGTCAGATACGTTATGGCCAACTAATTAAACAAAATCAAAACAAATGACAAAAAGAAATGCCACGTCAGAAGGTAAAACGAGAATACCGAATCCCGTAATGCACTAGATTCGGGCCCTCACCGAACGCCATACTCCTCGCTCGGCTCACTTAAGACCAATAAGAAGTCACCACGTGTCGATCAGGAGAGCGTAGTTGGCACGCTAACCGTACTCACGCGTTTTGTCGTTACCTTCCCGCCTTATATTCTCTGTCCTCCTCGCATTGCATTTTGTCCTCCTCACCCTCAGACAACACCAACACCTCTCCAATTCTTTTTCCCGAGAAAATTTATTTTTATTGGTCCAATCCATATTTTTTCAGAGATTCTTTATTCTTTGGATTATTCTTATTACCTCTCTCTCACACACATGTAACACCTTTTCTCTTTTCCAGATTTCAATTTGTGCCTAATTTTTTAAAACAAAAATTTCAGCGAGAGTTTGATCATTTCAGTGAGTGTTTGATGATTCCGGCGAGAGTATGATGATTCTGACAAGAGTGATGAAGAAGAAGGGTAGAGTATAGAGTATTTTTGGAATTTCAAAAGGCAATGTAGTCATGTGTTGGGCGCATGACTGAATTATTGACATATTCCGTTAAATGTAACTGACAAAAAGATGTTTGACATAGTTCAGGGTATCCAAAAGTTAAATGCAAAAGTTCATGTTATTCAGGGTTGAAAGAGGTATAGTTCATTGTATGTGCGTGTGATTATTTCTTATAAATAGTTTATAATTTAGCTTCAGTGGACTACCACAAAATATTAAACAATAAAGCATTCGACATTTTTTCATTTATCCCTGTCCGATAGTGGAAATATCCTCAATTTTCTTAGTGAGATGGTCTTCTACCCCTTTACTCATAAACCACAACACAACCAAAGTGGCCCAAGACATGTAATTTGTATTCCAAACTAATTTTCCGCTAGTAATAAGAGGACAATAACCAACAAATGATGAAAAAGTACATGATTTGAAGTTAGACATAGTGAACGTTATGGGAAAATGATATGGGTTATTAGCACAAAAAAAAGAAGCTAAAAACAATATAAAAAATCACGACTGAATTGAGTTCTGGTTGTTCGGCATCTTCTGAAGATGATTCTGGTGGTTGTGTAGAACGTTCTACACAACCACCAGAATAACCGAAACTTGGAAGAGTTTCTAGTGAAGCTCATGGCGGCGCGTGATAGAAGGAAATGAGTCACCGTTGAAGAGGGTTATCGGCCAGTGCTCTCTGGTCACTGGTATGTGACCAAATTGATCAAATTAATCGTTGTAAAATTGGTGGTTGTTGTGGAAAATGACTCAACGGTGCTCGAAGATAAAATAAAATAATAAAAATCCTCAATACCCTGTTACCATACAATAAATCTTAATTTATAGGAATACAAATGGATGAGAAAAAGAAATAACAAAACTAAGAATTCCTAATTTATAACTACATTTCTAATTGTATACAAATTTTTAAATTAGTGCGAATCATCCAAATCCTAACACTTATATACTTTTTCAACGCAAAATACTAATAATTTATTATTTTAAATCGAACGATAAAAAAAAATGATATAAAACTGAGGGCTTGAAGACCAATCCACCCAGATAAGCTTGACAAAGAAATTGAAAATCGGTTCGCAAACCAACTTTGTAAACAAAAAAGTGACACTACCAATTGAGCCATAATAGCTAAAACATCATGAATAGTAAAAATCGAAGACACTGAAATCTTTCCCATCAGCCCGAATAATCAAGTTGAAGGCACTGAAATCCTCTTCCTCCCCCCAGTTTGAAGAGCACGAACAACTGATAACGATTGCACTTAAAGTTTAAGCACGTGGAGGGCTCTGTCAACTACCCTTCGCCACCATCGGGTCTGCAATCTGTTTCGACTAGAAAACACAAAAGCTGATCTAATGGCTCCGACCAAACCACCATCTTCCAAGCCATATTCTCCTTCTCTACAACCGCATCTTGCTTCCCTCCACACACCAATAAATAAAAAATAAATAAAAACTTTTCGCGAATTTACGTCGCCGCCGCACTACAAATCTTTACAATATTTTAACTTGCTATCAAAACAATAGCTCGTCATCTAAACAAAAAAGACTGCAATCTGCTATACGCAAATCCAATAGGTTGTCACAACTCTGAAAATCAATAGCAGTCGTAACCAAAAAAAAAATATTCGTCAACTCTCAAAACAGTAGAGAGAAAGAGAGCTGCACAAACACTACCACCTCTATACCTCTTTGTTTGTTTGTTTAACTTTCTGATATATGTTTTAGGAAATATCAAACTCAATTCACCTAAAAAATTGTTGTAGTTTATGATTTCAACTTGAAGAATTATGTTTTGTTCAAGTAATAGGAAAATCGCCCTGTACGCAGAGAGATTCAAATCTTGAGTTAAATAAATGCCGCGACTTCGGTCTTGTTCAATAAAACTATCGCGTAGTAAATCAATATAGCCACAAGGTGATGTTTCTTTCACCTTCACGTTAGTGACTAGTGACTACCATGGAAAGGCATAGCTGCCAAAAGACAATCACCATTCTATGCATCTTAGTTTGGGTCCTTCACTCTGCGAAAAGCCAATCACCATTCTATGCATCTTAATTTTTTTGATTTTTTTTGGATTAAATTGCTCCTCCATTGAGTCAATAATGGAAGAAAATTATATTGTTATCATGTCTCATATTATGGTTGTGACATGTTACCAATCGCTGTCAAGAATTAAATAAGCGGGTCTTGGAATGTTGAGAATAAAAGGATCTATGAAGCAAATGGAGAGTGGAGGCTAATTGAGGAACAAACAAACAATTGGTCGGTCACTTTCTAATCTTTTCAATTAGAGTATGATATTAAAAGTCAAGAAGAAAAGAAGAAAAGAAAAAATCATAACCTTTTTTGAATTAGAAGCTCCACAAAATGATGTTTTATCCAATATGTTCTTCTTTCGGCAACCCAAGATCTCATTCATATAATATTGTTGGGGTAAAAAGTACTTCCCATTTTGGGAAATTAAAACCAAAATCTATACACTCAAAATAGTATATGAACTCTCGTGTTTCAAGTCAATTTAGTTTTCGAATATTCTATAAATTCAAAATACTCCATGAACTTTAGTGTTTCGATCAAATTTTATCTAGTCCACAATTATTAAATATTGACCTAATTTTGTCTCTAAACTTTTGATATAAACTTTAAGGGTAAAAGTTATTTTACGTTAATATTTGAAAATTTCGTAACGAATGGGGTCGAAACACGAAAATTCAATAATCATTTTGAGTAAAAAAACGTTCAAGAACCAAATTGAATCGAAACACGAGAGACTATTTTGAGTTTAAAAAACGTTTAGTAACCAAATTGGGTTTTCACCTTTGGTAAACATCTATAACATTTTTGGTTTAGAAACCACAATTATACTTCTCTATAGAATAGCACAATGAATATAGTACTACTAATCTTAAACAAAATGTAATGCAAATTTCATCACTATGTATCAATTTATTGTCAGAACACAAGAAGTTTCACACTACTAAATCAATAACCAGACATTCATATAATCTGCTAAAAAATAGCTAAAACTGGGCAAGGGGAGGAATAAAACAACATGCCTGACAATGCTGCATATTACAGCATGAGGAGGAGAAAATTATAAATGAAAAGTCTCATCTTCCTGATATCACTATGTCCCCGCAGATGCATCGCACTATGCTTCTGCTGTATACTTAACCTCATTGTACATCTCAATCAAACCCGATAGAACCTATATTTAAAAAAAAAAATCCAAGCTCAAACCTTGCACGAAATTCCTCGTACCTGCCCTCTATACTGAATTCTTCAAAACGAGAAGTCCAATTAGCCCTAAATCCGATATTCATTTCAACTGAAGTATCTCAAGACTCAACGACGGAAGTGTATGAAAATTCACAGTTCTTCGCACGCTTTACCAGATATACTTCTCCTACAGTAGCCTTTTGACATCTGTATCATTAGCTCTCTAAGCAGCAATTCCTGCCAAAAATACCAAAGAGATGTATTAATATAACAGTCTAGAGACTGAAGCGGGCTAATCAGGAAAAATAGAAAAGAGAATGAGGTCGTTTCGCATGTTTTTGACAAACTAGCTCTGACATTTCGAGTAAATCCTGTCATAGCCAAGTTAAGATCCACAATTTCCTTTCTTTCATCTAGATAACTATAACATCATTAGTTCATTACTGCAAGAGCAAGGGTTTGTAATGTGGGACATTAATAAAAGCACATAACAGGATATGCACTCTTAAGTATCTAATCACCCGATGACTGTCCTCCTATGCATATACATTAAACTACAGCAGAGTGCCTCTATTATGAAAAGATCAATTTACCGAGGCATGCAAAAGAATATTTTTGTAATCAAAAGGGTATCCACCACAGGGACTAATGAATGTCCATTGGTGATTTTAACATAATATTCAGCATCGACGTCCATCTATCTTCAAATCTCATGAAGGCCAGTGATACTGAGTTCAGATCCCTATTGCCACATTCATCTAACACCTGATTTGTTACGTGGGATTCAACACGTAGCTGAATTTATACCTGGAACTTGCAGATACTTGCCTAGCAGGGAAACAATCAAGTTACACTCTCAAACGGTCAAACCTAATCATTATGCAAATACCTAACGTAACAAGCTGTAAATGGTATTTAATTATGATGGTAAAACATCAGCAAATAGGGCCAATTAACAACCTAAATGCCTAATCTTATTAGTCAAATGCATGAGTCGCTTATGTGATTGGAGATGGGGGATCAAAAGAAGATAGATGGTCTGAAAAGGATGAAGACTAGAATAAATAAAATGGTAAGGAAAGAACTTGCACCTCTATTTGATTGCCTACTATAACCACCAACATAACCAAGAGAGCTTTTACCCATAACATCTGAAGCAGCATTTCCATTGCCATAACCAAATGAGTTGGACCTATCTAGCCCTGAAGGCGATGACCGCCATGTGAGGTCCCCATAAACTGAACCACTTTCATAATCTATGTCTGCCCCATCATACCCAGCATTTGGAAAAGCATTGGTTCCAATGCTTCTTCCATACACTCCACTTCCTGAACCAGAATTGACATCTCCAGTGCCGTAACCAAAATTGCCAGTACTATAGGCAGAACCGACCCCACCTTCCTGATTCGAACTAGGAGAGGAACCCCAAATTGCTCCAATGTTGCCAAAAGATCCCATTCCCAAGTTCCCATTTCCAGAGTCCATGAGAGCATTAGAGTTTGCGGAGTTCGTAGCATAGTTCAGACTCCCATTCCCCCACATATTTCGTATTGGCGAACTTAAGAGAGATCCATTTCCCCCATGGCCCACACCATACCCAATTGGGCTAACAAACTTGTTTGAACTCCCACTGTATAACGGGCTTGATTCTCGTCCATAGCCAAGGTTAGAACCAAGATTTCCATTCCCCCCAAAGCTTGGGTTCATCCCCGGTTCAAAGTTTACACCCATTGAAAAATTAGGACCGATAGGAGAGAATGCACTCCGACCAACAGTGACAGGACTATATCTACCATCCATTCTAACTCCAAAACCTCCAACTGAGTTTTGATTGTATCCCTGAGTGTATCCGTTAAGGAAGCTATTGACTCTACTTAGGCCAAGATTATACCCGCCTACCTGAGTTTTACTAGGTCCTGGAGATAACTCTTTGGGAACAGCCCGCTTGACCTCAACCATTTTACCATTGAGTTCATGAAAGACTTTCTGCAACACCTTTTCCACTGCTTCCTCTGAATCATAAGTAATGAATCCAAAACCTCTCGGCCTCTGGGTGTTGTGATCATACATCACAACAACATCAGTAATTGTCCCAAATTGATCAAAATACTTTTTAAAGTCACTCTCTGTGACTGTGGATGCTAATCCTCCAACAAATATCTTCTTTGTGCGGACAGGACCAGGAGACCCATGAATACTGTTATTGTTTCTGTTCAGAGTGTTCTGATCATCCCTAGGAACAGCCTTCTTTGCCTCAACCTGAAAGTAGAAAAATAGAGAAGAATAAGACAAATCCAACAAATATGACATATAATACAAATGATGTGTCTGAAAACTCACAGGTACTCAATGCTAACTGAAAAAATATACGTATTAACAGTTTTATTTCACCAATGTTTATGATAAAATGTCAGAAATTTAAAAATGAATAATCATTGACCAGACTTGAGCACATTTTCAGATATACTTATCAAAGATTCACTAATTGAATGCTGGAACTCTAGAAAAGATACATTTGACTACTTCCACAAGACACGCATAGTTACAGTCTTCCCTTACAACCTTTCCACAACTACTCACCACAAGAAACGAATAATGTACAGCCCATCAAGCCATCCATCAGCCATGAGAATATGGTGTATAGACTAGATCCGCACGCAACATGAAACTGTTTCCAGCAAATCATAATTGAACTCTAATACACATGCTCCTATAAATATATACATTCCCTGATTCCCCCATTATCAAAACCGTATTTGAGCACGCCCCCTCACCCAACCGAACCCCTTGCTCTAAAAGGTTAAATGTATGTGAAGTATTTTCATTAAAAATATTTATCGATTTTACAGTCAGCATAGGTGCTTTGAACCTCACATCAATGCCTGACTTCAACTTTCAGAGCAATTGGCATCCCTGGAAGTCTGTAACCCTTTATTATATAGATATTGTTACAATCCTTTTCATTTCATACATCTTTCTGGCACTTTAATTGAGAGGTTGAGATAATAATAATAATAATTCATATTAAAGATCATTATTTTAAGTTATTATCCATTTTGGGAGGAACTTAAATTGCTAAACAGATTTCTAAACGAGCTGAAATCGATATAAAAGACATAATTGATGCTAAGTGCTGACAGCTTTTAAACTACCTAATAATTCAACAGAATTATTGCCATATCTTTCAACATATGACATGGTATCTTCATTGGGTTGATCTTCTACTATTGTGATTTGTGACAACTACAACTAGCCAACCAGACCCTACCTTTCTAGATAATAAGCATCAAAAGCAAACAAAGATGACAGCTTCGTGCTCTTAAAGCCAATAAGGTAAATATTAATAAATTCCAATTTACGCAACCATAATGGGAAAATTATTCACTAATAATTGAATTGTGAATGAAATATTAGCTATGAGTTGCATTAATTTGGATTGTATGGACTGAAGAAACACAATTCAGAACTGTTCTTGATGCGAAGTATTAATAGACGTAAAAAGAAGGATCCAGAACAAACTTACAGTTCTACCATCTATTATGTGTTTTTCCATAACAACTCTCTCTGCAGTGGCAGGATCAGAAAATACAACAAAACCAAAACCGCGAGCACGACCAGTGGCCCGATCCTTCATGATCACAGCTTCCATCACTTCTCCAAAAGTCTCGAAATACTCTCTCAGGCGTTCTTCATTTGTGTCCCATGAAATTCCACCAACGAAAAGCTTGCCGGGTTCGATTTCCATTTCACTGATCTAATTGCCAATTTTTACATCAGTCAAAATTCCCATCAACAAAAACCAAAATGATCAAAAGACAACAAATTCAAATCAGCCCAAAAGAAATTGAATGAACGAAACCATTCCTTATAGCAAACCAAATCAAACAAACACCAACCGGATCTAACCAGCAACTCGAAATCAGATGACCAGGAAACAAAATTCAATTCAGCAACCACTTTCCTAATTACCAAACAACACACAATTCAACCTTATATTGAATCAAAAGAGAGCATCTTATAGAAATCATCTAATGTAGATTGAACAAGAAAAGAAACATACCTTATCAAGTACAGCACACAAAGACAAAAGGTTGGGTATTTATATTAAAATAAGTATTAAGAAAATGGGTATTCTCAGATTCAATCCAGCAGCTCAGAGACTTCGCCAGTCAATCCCGGATCGACCCACAATCCAGAGTTCCTTAAAACTAAGAAAAGGAATCAAATTTCACAAGAAATCAGCAAAAAAAATAAAATAAAAACACGAGACAAAAGAGAATCAAAGAACTATTTTTGGAGCAACAATATACCAAAACGAAGAGAACCCAGATGAGAAAAAATAGCAAATTAAGATCTGAGAGGAGGGTTGCGAAGAAGAGAGGGCGTGAGGCCCTCCTTTTCCTCTCTCTCTTTGGTTTATTGATGAAATGAAATAACAGTTGTTGATGACGATGATTGGATTCAATTGAAATTGGTGATTATATAATGGATGAAGTATCATGCATCAGAGCACAGATGTGTGTGGAGAAATGAGCAAATCATATTGCTGGTAATAAAAAAGGTGAATATATTTTTGTTTTGTAAAATTGTATAAATAGTGTTAGAGAAGAGAGACACAACAGGATACGAGAGTTCTTTGGCTATCCTCTCGTGTAAGAAAGTTACAAAGACGGAAGATGGTGACTGCCCCAAGTTTAAAATCTCGATTTTTTTTGTAAGAAATTTATTTTTCTTGTGAGTAAATTGAGCAAGGGTCAATGGAGACAATGACACCATGACAAGACAAAAGAAATTATCATTTTTTTCCAAGTAATTCATAATTTGGTTGTAAAAAAAGTTCTAAATTTTACATTTTTAGATTTCATCTTGGTTCAATAATTCACTCATACAAAAAGAGTTAATTTTGTGATTAAAGTTTTATAAAATAGTTGTGGTAGTAGTCGAGT
>JAYMSZ010003153.1:0-10947 GCA_036897665.1 Pelargonium citronellum | reverse complement strand
TTCCACTTTGGCTCTATGATTCCAAGTGGGATCGGTCAATATATCACCCTATAATCTATTATATATATTAAAGCTGTACCTTGAAGGTACAGCTGTCACATTGTTAGAATTTTGAGTTTTTTCTTTTTTCTGCTTCATGGTAGGACATGTAGTTAAACTTTGAACTGACAGAATAAAATTTGAACCCACAGCATGTGCTCCATGATAGATAACATTTACTATGAAGCTAAAACTCGTGTAATTGGTACTGTAATTTTGTTATACAAGCATGGATCTATGCCAGCACTTACTGAATCCAGTGTAATATTTCAAGAGAACATATTTCTTATGAGTTAGTGACTTACATCTGGTTGTGTACAGGGATGGACATATGGGTTGGATGGAGCACTTCTTAAGGCAACTAGAATAACTGGAATACAGAACTTCAAAGTGAATGTATGATGTGATATTAGTACTGTAGCAACCTTATTCTCATTGTTCTACATCAATTCCCAATTGGGGGATAATTTGATTTATTTATTTGGCCATGGAGGGTAGGAATTTGGGCTTGTACCAATAAAAGTTGCTACATGGGGCCCCTTCATTCTTCTCAATTTGGACAAAAAGACCAAGTCTCTTAATGAATTTGATAGTGATATGGTGGCAAATGAATGGCTTGGTAGCTGTTCAGAGATGTTGAGTGCCAATGGAGTTGATTCTTCCCTTAGTTATGTTTGTAGGCGTGAATACACCATTGAATGTAACTGGAAGGTATATTCTTAGCATGTTTCCGTCCAATTTTTGCCTTATATCTTTTCAATATATTTGTTTGTTCCTTCTTGCAGGTATTCTGTGACAACTACTTAGATGGGGGTTATCATGTGCCATATGCACATAAAGGCTTAGCTTCTGGTCTTAACCTCGACTCATATTCAACCACAGTACGCTTTACTTCTTTTTCCATACTTTTTTTAACTGTCTGCTAACTTCTATGTGGTACGCTTAAACTTATGTTTTCTCTATTGTGTTTCCTTCAACTAATAAGTAGTATGCTTCTCTCTGAATATTTTCAATTATAGAAAGTAATAGCTCAGACAGCTTCGTCCTCGCTTTCATTTTGTGAACCATATACAGTTTGTTTGTACTTGATGGTATTCAAAGTGAATCCCTATGCTGTTGGTTACTTTTCACTATTTTATTTTGTCTATTTTATGCTTAATCCCAAGTGATTACTGTTGTTGGAATAGATGTTCGAAAAGGTTAGCATCCAAGGATGTAAAAGTGGCTCGAGTGAAACTGAAGATGACAAGGATCGACTTGGATCGGAAGCCTTTTATGCTTTTGTATATCCAAATTTCATGATTAATAGGTACTCGTTTGCTTTTAGATGGTGTGCTATGATTGACTTCTTATTATTAGAAAAACTGGTTCAATGACTACTTGAGCAACGCAATTGGGAGTAGCTCTCCTCTTTTCACATAACCCCTCCCCAGCACACCACACCTAGTAAGACTCGAATCCGCAATCTCTACTAAAGAAGTGTGAGGCTTGAACCATTGGGGTGTTCCCTTGAGGACTTAACTTTTTGTTACTTATATCGTGTATATTTGCTTATTTGAATTCCTTATCAGCGGGTTATCTCTATAGGTATGGACCTTGGATGGACACTAATCTGGTACTCCCTCTTGGGCCCACAAAATGTCAAGTGGTATTTGACTACTTCCTTGAAGACTCTCTCAAGGTAATTTCTAGCTTTGCATATGCATTGTGATAATGTTAATTGGAGGCCATATATGCACATATCGTCGGAGGCCATGAATGGAATCCCTCATTCGCTAATATAATTTCATATTGTATTGGAGTGGACAGGACGACGAAGAATTTATAGAAAGAAGTCTAGAAGAAAGCGAGCAGGTGCAGGTACAGATAGCTAGAAAGGAAGGCAAGCATAGCACATGTACATTACATTGTTTTAGAAAGGGTGATTGATGAGTTGTTGTATTTGTGGTTGATCTGCAGATGGAAGACATTGCACTGTGTGAAGGTGTTCAGAGGGGTCTGGAATCACCAGCCTATTGTAGTGGAAGATATGCTCCTTCCATTGAGAAGGCTATGCATCATTTTCACTGTCTGCTTCATCATGACCTTAAAGGCTGATTGATGATGATTGTTGAAACCCATCTCAATAAAACTCAACCGCGCTATGCTATGTTGCATTCAAACTTTTATTTTATGATTTCCTATCCCGAAGGGGCAATTTGAATTTCATTTATCTAGTTAAGAACTTGAGCTTTCTCTAAAAATCCTCAGTTGTTTATGTTTATTTTCCTTATTTAGCTCACTAAGGGAGTAGAGGAATCTTTCTATTATAATTTGCCCTCCCTTTCTCTCTCTCTCTCTCTGTGATTCCTTCCGCAATAATGAGGTACACACCTTTTTCAATCCAACTTTTACGACCGTTGAGACCCTATGACATTTAGGTTATATCACAATCTGAAAAAAGCCCACGAACCTATTTCTTCTCATAAGAATTGTCTGATCTTCTAATTGTATGAGATGACTGTTTTTCCATTGTCACGACAGTGTAGCATGTTGTTATGCATCCTCTATCGAATTCCAAATATAAGAATAAACATATAATATCTTCTACTTGCAAATCTTCCAAAAAACACTTGCAACCTCGAGTAAACATATTCCCCCGTTATGGATCCTTTGCTCAGCCGAAGGCAAGATGTCACCTCAATGCAGAATGCAACGCAAACCATAGCCTAATTACGTTTCATTCCGCAACAATGGCAGATATATATATATATATATATATATAAATGCATATCCTTTTCTCCATTTTGTATTTAAATAGAATGTCAGCTGCATCTACTCATCTTTTGGCTAGTCCCTGATAGAAACTGCCAGAATGATCTTTGGATGTAAACAATCTTAGCCCTTTGTATAAACTTTAAGAGAAAAAAATCTTTGCGGAAAGGCCGAGTCTCGTCCAAAACATAATCACAGCACAAGCAACCAAAACCGCACCATGGTCAAAGTAGAGCATCCAATCCAATCCAATCCAATCTTTTACCAAAATGAGGTATTAACAAAGAAATACACAAGCCTCTTTCTACTCCTTTGTATACTAGATAGTTCCTGTAATTCTATCATCTAGAAATTGTTTACATCACTGCCCTCTATTCACCACCTGAAACAAACATCAACAAACAAAAAATTCTTAATTACGTGGGGAATTATCTTTTAGGTACTGACTCTCCCAATGTGGTCAAGACAGATTAAATTTCTTACCCTGAGACCTTTGTCGATAATGTCCTCTGGTGAAGAACTTACTGAGTGGAGTTTTCGGAACTGGTACTAATTTCCCTAAAGCAGCAAGAGGCCAACTGATTGCAATAAAGAGACAAAGGGTCACACAAATAATTCAGAGAGGAGGATCAAGGACATCCCCTTTGTAAAATGCATTAAAGATATACATTAACTAACCTGATAAACCCAATAACAATGCAAACAAGCCACTGCCACCAATTGAGCCTAGTTGTACTAGTAAACTTTCCAAGAAACATGACAATAATGACCTAGAAAGAGCAGGTAAGATATAATTAGACAGATGCAATATATCCATTACAACTGCAAACACCAACAAAGCAAATCAAGCTTACCTGAAGCACCAAAGTAATTTCCACAATACCCATAAAGAGACGATTTTTGGTAATCCCTTTGAATACATTAAATTCATCTGGCTTCCGAGCATTGAACTCATTAAAAATCTGCAGTTTGAAGAATTAGCTTTTGTTTTTTAAGGCAAAATTCATATTGCAACCATTTAATACCATACTGCACACAGTAATAAATAAATAATAAATAAATAAGCCCTCTAGCGTTATACAAAGCCCATACCCATCTCCATGAAGGACTTCAATCACAACAATACCCTCAAAAACTATTTCCAGAATCCCTTTCCTAAACAACATTAAACAAATTCTATATACAATCTGCCAATACACACCAACTAAATTTTCATACAATTTTGTTTCAGATAGGGGACTTACTTGACAGAGAACAAATGCGTTGAATATTAGAGTATTCTTCACTTTGTTAGCATGGTCAATGGCTTGATTCTCCAAATGAAGTATACTTTTACCACGAAAGTGTAGGGTAAGGAGCACAGTAACTTGATAGAGAGCCTGAGATTCCCCACACCAATGAAAATCCATAACATATAAGATCAACTAAACACATTCTTTACCTCAAATATTACAAAGACCACCCACAATAAAGAACACTAACAAGAAAATCTTACATACCTGTATTAGTAAGTTCCTCCACATGATATTTGTTATAAGGGGTTCTCTGAAACACAGAAAAATGCAAAATACAGTCAATAGTCTGTAACACAACTTGATTTATTTATTAGAAAGCTATTATACCAAACCATAGAAAAACAATAGTTCAAATAGGCCCTTGTTGACAACCCAGCTTTCATATAAGAAAATAATTTTAGAGAGTCAATAAACAAGCTTGAACAGATCAAATGACACACAGTATTCCTAAAAGCTTAAAATGTCACAAATAGTATCCTTCAATCTTTTTCCTTTCTTATAAAATTACGGCTACTCAAGATTAGAAAATAACTCGAAAATGAAAGACTATTATCCTCCGCTGACATGAACATGAAACATCCTGTAACTATGCCAGATGTAAACCTAAAACCGATCGAGATAAAAGTAATTACAACATGTTTTCTAGAACCTCAGGATACCTTGCATCACCCAACATAAAGATTCCTACCTGCGACCAACAGGAGTCCTGTGCATCAGGTGGTCTGTTGGTGGTTCAGTAGCCAGTGCAAGCGCTCCAAGAGTATCCATAATAAGATTAACCCAAAGAAGCTGTAAAAAGATCAAGCAAATTAGAAAGATAAAGTGCTGCCAGCAACATATGCATGCACCAATACTTCATGCACGCTTGCACACTGACACACACACAGCACCTACCTGCACTGCATTAAGTGGAACATCACCAGAGGAAACTGCAGCCACTACATTAATTATAAGAGCTGCAACATTAACAGTAAGCTGAAACTGGATAAATTTCTGAATGTTTGCATAGACAGATCGTCCCCAGCGAACAACCTACAGCCACAAGGAGAAATATCCACATTACGGAGATGCCAACACACAAAAGCCAAAATTACCCGACTTAAAAATATATCACCTTCTTGCAAGATACAAAATTTGTATAAATGAAATAAAAACCAAATCTTGACTTATTTTCACTTAAACAACAGTAAAATTGTTCAATTTATTTTGATAATGAGCAAGATGTGTATGTCGTTTTTTCCATCTACAAAAGTGACTAAGTTCAGTTCAGATTAGTATTAATAGCATTGCTTCATAAAGCTGAGAAAACAATTCAGAACACAATAATAATTATTAGCATAGAGGCAGTAGTCTTTACAAAATACATTTAAATTTTAAACCAACTAACCTTCACAACTGAAGCAAAATTATCATCCAAAATTATAATATCCGAGCTTTCTTTAGCAACTTCTGTCCCCGCAATACCCATCGCAAGACCAATATCCGCCTAAAACCCAGAACAGTAGAATTTGTCAAAAAACCGACAATATAAAAACATTAGTACATATAGAATAGTAATTAAGGAAACAGCAGAAGCAATAAAACAGGTACTTAACAATGACAGAAAAGATTGTGCGATAACCATGTCAGTGGACCATTTCAAGACAACCAACCACAAATGCACTTTAAAGTAACCACACCATCCAAAAATTTCAAATGTAAAAAACACATCAAAGTGAACAAACTTCACCAACTCATAACAAGATGAGCAACAATCAGAAGAATAATAATCAAACCTCATGCAATGCTGGAGCATCATTGGTTCCATCTCCAGTGACAGCAACAACATGACCCCTCTTTCTTAGTGCTTGTACAAGTAGAAGTTTGTCATTGGGTGAGGACCTTCCCATGACCTGTATATTTCACATGTGTACTTAACAAGTCAATTGGACATACACGACAGTTTGATTTACCAAACATCAACCAATTGGATATTCAAATAATACCAATATCTTCTCAGCAACATCTTCTCTTTGAGCATCTGATAACGCACGAAATACTTTCCCTTCAATGAGATATGGCTCAGTTGCTTCTTCACTTGAACGTAGTATCCCACATTCCAATGCAATAGCTTTAGCAGTTTGAGGATTGTCACCAGTGACCATGCGTACCTATATGACAAAAATGTTGAAGGCTCCACTCTTGGATAATGTACATACAAAAAAAATTGTGGCTGCACTATGAATTACACAGTATAATAATTGCTTCAATGTATAACTTTAAAACCATCACAGAAAAATAATGTCAAAGAAATTACTAACACAAAAATGTATAACTTTAAAACCATCACAGAAAAATAATGTCAAAGAAATTACTAACACAATCTTTCCCTTTTTTTACTATAAGTTTTTGAGATAGCCGAGGCCATAAAACAGATAGTAGCTCATTTTCATACACAAGCCCAATGAAAAGAAATATAATTAAAGCTAATCGCTCGTACGCATATAGGAGAACTTTACAGCATGTGTCCATTTTATATCACACAAACTCAGTTGTACATTTAATAACAACTTACGCAATCACCGACATATTTCCAACATGACAGATAGCATAGACCTTGTAATAAGGAGTTACCTTTTTCTTTTATTTTAATAAAGAGTTACCTTAACACCAGCATTTTGGCATAATTGCACAGCTTCTTTCACATTTGGCCGACAAGGATCCTGCAATAAATTGTAAATATATACAAATACATAGTTAAAATATTGTTCAAGAAAACGTTAAATTTGAAAGGCCTGGGCGGCCAGGGAAATTTTCAATAATGTACTAAGAGTACTCAAAGGGTAAAAATGATATACCAAACAATATTGTTAGATACAACCTTTTCCTCATAGAGCATAACCTAACCCGGTACCAAGAGGTAGTTATGAAACATTTTTTAGTGTATTTTTTCCAGTATGTTAAGAAGCTGGTACCATAGAGGGCATGTTGAGCTCCAAAGAGTCACAGAGAGGAATGCTTAGATGCATTTTTGGTAAAAGTAAGATGGATAAGACTAGGAATGAGATTATTCGAGGAAATTTAGAGCACAAGGAGATGAGTGATCTTGTAAGTAAATGTGAGAATTCAGTTAAAGAAAACCAAGAAGGATAGGGGTTGCCCTTGTCTTAACAAAGGTAGGATTGAGATTATTCGAGGGAATGTAGAGCATAAGGAGATGAGTGACCTGGTGAGGAAATGTGAGAATTCAGTTAAAGAAAACCAAAAAAAGATAGGGGCTGCACTTGTCTTAACAAAGGAGATAGCAATAGATAAAACAGAGTAGAGAACAAGAATATGAGCAGAGGTCCCCGAAGCTAAAGGAATCATGTTGCCAAACCAAACATTGATTGGTAAATGACTGTTGTTTTTGTTGCAAGGTTTACATTCTTAGTACCTTATCTACAACCTCCTAATACAGTAATTAAGATGTAAGTATGCACTACTTATGTAGATTACAGTAGCACAATAACCTGGAGCCATAATAAATAGCTGTCAATTTGAGACGCAACACGTGACCTGACACGAACACGAACACCACACAATTTAAGCGTGTTTGGACACGACATATTTACAATTGTGTTGTGTTTGTGTTAAGCATGTAAAACACACACGACACGATAACATGATTAAAATTGAAATAATATGACAACTCTATAAAGTCATAGCATCCGTCAATAACTTATTATTTTCTTCTCCGCCTCTCATATCTGATTGCTTTCATCTCATCTCATCTAATCGTATGTCTACACTTATCGTCCAAATATATTGTGCCTAAGGCAAGAGAGCTAAAGTAGAGAATTAAGGCAGCATTAATTGCAACTCGCATCATCTCTCGTTTAAATAAAGTCACACCAACATGATAATTACACGTACCGTGTTAGTGTTTGATATTTGAACACGATTATCAAACGTGTTGTGATTGTGTTCGCCCATGCAACACATTTGACCTCTAACACGACACGTTAGCACGAATTACCAATTCTAGGATAAGAAATAACACTTGTCCAAAGATGCACAAGGGCAATGATGCAATCAAACGAGGGCATGAAATCTTTTCTTCTGCATTCCAAACTCTAAAGACATGTTTTAACCAGGACTGCCTTCAAAAGATAATAATTGAAAACAAGCTCTTATAATTGAAGTCATGTTAACCCTTCTTGTTTTGGATTTTATGGCATTCCATTTTTTCATCCATCATTAACCTCTACAACAAACTACAGCTGAACAAAAAATAAACATGACATACACAACTAGCAGTCAAAAGAAAGGAAAAGCATTGAAATTCTATGGATTTTCCCATTAAGAAAGGAAAAGCATTGAAATTCTATGGATTTTCCCATTAAGCAACAAATATAAATCTTGTAATGCTAACAATCAATTCAGGATGCATACCTTCAAACCAACAATAGCCAGCAAAACTAGATCATCCTCAGGCAATACCCACTGAGATAGTTCTGTTTCATCGGTTGGAACTTGTTCCATCTCATATGGTCTGTAAGCAATGGAAACACAACGCAAACTGCTAGCAGCCATATCCTCAATTGATTTTTTGAAATACATCATCTGTGCACAATGAAGAACTTCATTAGAAGCAACAATCTGAAAAAAAATCAGGAAAAGCCACAGAAATCTGAAATAATATTCTCTAAGGTAATGGCTAATATCAGCCAAAAACATACAACATTTTACATGCTTCATAATTTTCTATGCAAGAACTCATGCTGTTAAGGCAACATTTCTTCTATTCCATGATTTCAAGAATTGAGAAGACTATTCATACGATTTTAAACATGGAAGGAAAAAAAATAATAATCTAACGTAATATATTTTATAGCAAAATTCAAACAGACGAAATTATCTATTCCAAGATTTCAAGAATTGAGAAGACTTCATACAATTTTAAGCATGGAAGGGAAAAAAAAAACAATCTAACATAATATCTTTTTATAGCAAAATTCTAACAGACAAAATTATCCCAAGGCAAGATTTCATCAAACCTTTTGTTCATCAATTGCTACCAATTCATCATTTGTATCAATATATGATGTACACATCGAGAGGACTATTTCAGCAGCACCTTTCCAGTGTATATGAACTTGAGAGTCCGGCTGTTGGCATGATAAAAAAATCAGTAAGAACATCACTGGTAATAATTGAAATGTATCATAATTAATATCTGCATGTAAAGTGCTACTGCATGCATGAGACAGCTCAACAAGGAATACTTCTATACACCTTGCAAAACAGTTTGAAGCTTAAGCAAAAGAACAGTCCAAGCATCATAACTTATTTTATTTTGTATTCCTGAGACAGGATCCCGAAAAAAAAAATTTAAAAAGAAAAACAATTTGCTCCTCCAGAGGTCTTAGGTTCGAGCCTCGGTTTGTACACTTATCAAAAAAATAAAACTTAAAAATATCCAAAGGGAAGGAGTTAGGTGAAGGGAAAGAGAGAGAGAATTTACTAGTGAGCAATTTTTTGAGTTGATTGGAAACTTTGGACAAGTCCATTCTAAATATCATTGTTTCATATACTTTTCTATGCTTATAAAATTAAAATGTATGTGCATTGACATTACCAGCTTCAGTGCCATGCCACCTCGTTTTTTCTCAGAGTTGAAGGGGAATACATGAATTATTGAGGATGCAGATCTTACAGCATCAAAATTCATTCCAAGCTGGAAAAAAATTACCCAAAATACAAATAAGTTTGAAATTGAATTTAAAGGGACTACCCAAAGCAATTTAAGCTGGAAAAAGAAGAAGAAGAAGAAGAAGAAAAAACCTTGATCCCCCAATGAAGAATGGCCTTTTCTGTTGGTGATCCAGAAACCTCCACATTTCCACCCTACAGAGGACCATCAACAGCAACAATAATACTTGATGACGTTTCTGCACAATAATCTATAACACACACACACACACGATAATCTATCCAACTGACCTCAGCGGTGAAAACACTGCCATTTGTATTTTGGGCAATGCCCTCAATAAGCAAAGAGCATAGCTTAGGAGACAACTGAGAATTGCTGTCTGGAGAATCAGCCTTCTTCCCACCAACATAAGCCTCAACCACATTCATCTGGAATGAAGTAAAATAGACAACACATGATAAGCAAGGGAGTAAAACTAAAATCATTAATATGAAAATCAACAATGTGCATTGAGAATTAAACAGAATGATCCAAACCTGATTCAAAGTTAAAGTTCCAGTTTTGTCACTGCAAATGGTAGTAGCAGATCCCATAGTTTCACAGGCAGAAAGCCTCCGCACCTGCAGTAGAGCTTAATTTAAACAAAAAGAAAGATATATATTTGGAACCTACACAAAACATTTATGGTGCAAAGGTTCCATTGTAGTGAGAATAGAATATTTATCATACATACCAATGCCTTATCTGCCATCATTTTTCGCATTGAGTATGCAAGGCTGCAAAGAATTCAAACAAACAACCTTTAAACAATGGAATTGAAGTATAGCAAACCTTCAGACTTCGTCCTGCTAAGAGTTATAGTTAATTTTGTTCCTACCCCTTGTAACCTTCTTAGAAGGTACCAACCTTCTAAAGTTGACTTAACCAGTGCAGGAATCTACAACAGACTATAAAATATGAATGCTACTTTTCTTTGTCCCAGATCTCAAAAGATTAATACTAATCATATAATAACAAAATAATAATCGTAATCACGTCCCAACGCAATGGTTTGCCCAATAGTTATCTCATAATTAAATCCAACTAATAACAGCACCAACAATGCATCCAGAAGAAGAAGAAGAAGAAGAAGAAGAAGAAGAAGAAGAAGAAGAAGAAGAAGAAGAAGAAGAAGAAGAAGAAGAA
>JAYMSZ010003152.1:0-10948 GCA_036897665.1 Pelargonium citronellum | reverse complement strand
TATTAATATTATTTTATTATTTTATATTAAAAAAGTCCACATTCGTCTCTGATTTTGACGGAATGTCCTTACGGGGCTAAGTTTTGGGAAACGTTTGGACTACAACGACTCTTTCGTCTATCTTTTAGACTGAAATTGCACGAACAGGACAGTTTCGAGATCATTTTGGATCTTTTTCCAAGGATTGACTAAAAAATAATGTGCCTAGCCAGAACACGAGCAACACTATTCGTAGATCCTTGGACAAAAAAACACAGAGCATGATTAAAGCCATTAAACAAGAAAAGACAATCACTAATTAAGAAGCCGATATGGATTGAATTTGAACTTGTATACAAGATTTTTGAGACCACCTTCTGAACATATAGCTCAAACACAACCCGATCCTAAACTTAGAGGCCACCCATTCCATAACACTTGGAAACGGTCTGGAGCACCCAGTCCTTCTCATCTTTAGTGGACATGTGGCAACCAATCAAAGGCTGCCGCTCGGTAATGATTTGGTGTTTCGCACTTCAAGCTTGCCATGTCGGACGTTGTAATTGGGCTGAGCGTTGCTGACGAAGGTGGTGACCGTGGTGGCGCGTCGAAGCACGTGAGATATGTGTCGCGTCGTGAATGATGTGTGAGGGTCTATTAGTCTGCATCTTTTTTCTTTTGTGCATTTTCAAGAATTTTTTAAATTTCATGATTGTTTCACTGTTTGTAATTCGAATTGACTTTCGTTTTGAGCGTTCTTTCTTGTTAAAATTAATCTTTTGACATATATAACATATTTGGCTATTTTAAGGTGTCCAAATTTTATTTCCTTTGATCCGAGTTTACGGTGAGAGGCATGGGCCTTGACTTGTCAGTATTCTTGTTGTCACGGAGTCAGACGATCTTTGAGTACTCATGTCCATTTTTTTTTTGTGTAAACCATGGGGTAATCCTGAGCAGGCTCGCACTCAGCGATAGGCACCTTTAAGTCTTGTGACCATACTTAGACTAATCTCCATTCGGACGAGCAGTTTGGTGGATTATGGTATCAAGCCTCCTCCCCAAAGGCTGTAGTGGGAACTCATGTCCATTTTCTAGTAACTACTTTTAAGATGATTTTGCAGGTAGAAACATCAACTGATCAACATAATCTTAGAGCTATGGATTAATGCTAATATCCCTCCTTAATCCTAATTCGAGAAACTAGTCATTCTTAACATCCATTTCGGCTTGACAATTGCTTTGTACTTCAGCTCTATAGTGAAAATGTAGTAATTTCAAATTTTGAGTTGATAATTTGAATTCAAATTTATGGATATCTAATATTCGATCCGACTTCAAATCAGACAACTTCACTAGTTTTACACACACAAACAAAAAAAAAACTGAAATTTACCCAATTTGTTGTAAAAATAATCCGATCCGATCGGAACCGAACCGAACCGAACCTTTTTAAGATCAAATTGGAATCAATCGGGCCATAATAGCCGACAGTGGCAGGCAGACCCGGCCCATTGCTAGCTTTACCAACAAGAAACAAAGTGATTCCATTTCCATCTGTTCTTGTTGCTCTACAGTACAGAAACTGAAACTGAAACTGAAACTGAAACCATTTCCTGGAAAGATCAGATCAGATCAGAGATGGCCATGGCCGAAGACAATTTCGAGGATGACCAGCTCTCAGCTATGTCTACTGACGACATCGTCAGAGCTTCTCGCCTTCTCGATAACGAGATTCGAATTCTCAAGGTCATTCAACTATACTTAGACTATCCTTTTTCTTTTTAATTGTGTTCTGATTTTGGATTGTTGCAGGAGGAGTTGCAGAGAGCCAATTTGGAGCTAGATTCCTACAAGGACAAGATCAAGGAGAACCAGGAGAAGATTAAACTTAACAAACAGATGCCCTACCTGGTCGGCAATATTGTTGAGGTTCTTCTCTATCTTTTTATTTTTAATCTTATTAGTTCTTTTACATTTTGTAGCTACAAACTGAGAAACACTCTCATTGTTATTGATAAATTTCAATGTTAAGACAATAGGACTGAGTCATAGATTTAGGGTAACTGTGTTTTTGCTTAGGTTGGATACATTTCAAATCATACCAAAATCAAGTGTGGTATAGCTGTTAACCTGAATTGAGTATTCAGTGCTAGTAGATGTTTTCATAAAGGAAAGTACTCAGTGCTCTTCACTGCAAGTGGCCCATGGAATGTTGAATCTTGTGACTAGGCAATATAGTGTCTTTACGGGAGTGCACTCTTCACATTGTGATTTTGACATAGCTATCTTGTGCCTACTGCCTAGTGCATGTATGAGAGACGGCAAGTGTTTGTTTTGTGACATACTGACATCAATTTAGGTTGGATATGCTTTGGATCATGCCAAATTCAGGCAAGGTATACTTGTCGCTATCAACTAAGTATTGGGTGCTACTAGGTGTTTTCATGAAAGAAAACTCCAACTCTCTTCACTGGTGGTTCGAGTGCCCTATAGAATGTGGTTGTCTGGTTTTCTGTTTATCTTATAATTAGTCAAAGATTGCATCTTTGCATGAGCACACCACATTATGGTTTAGATGTGGTTATTTTCTTCGAGTTAAACTTTATTTGTTATATTTTAAACTTAACTGCTATTTTTTATATACACAGATTCTGGAAATGAACCCAGAAGACGAGGCTGAGGAAGATGGTGCAAATATTGATCTGGATTCCCAAAGGAAGGGAAAATGTGTAGTTCTAAAAACATCTACGCGCCAGGTAAACTGGCTATTTCTACTCAAATTTTATTCTGTACTGGAAAAGTTTATTGGAGACGTTGGCAATCTTCTTCTATTCTACATTCCATATCCTTTAGAGTATATGCATGTGCAAGCCATTCATTTTGTATTGAGTCTGACTAAGTATGAAATATTTTATGGTCGATTCTCCAATGGTTCTTAGTTTGAGTTGTGGTAGTGGGCATATTTTTATGGCTATACGTAAAAGCTCTTGCTCTATTTGTCCCAAAATGAGTGTCCACTTTCTCTAAGACTTATCCGAAAATAAGTGTCCACTTACTTTTTTAGTTGGTTAGTTCTGCATAAATTACCAACAATATTCTTAAGATAAGTTAGTTAGAACCCTTAAGTTTGTTTCAACATGATCACATGACCCACAGGTACAAAGGGAAAAATCCAGTCCTAACTAACTTATCATTAATTTTTACAAAAAAAGAAGAAGAGGAAAGTGGAGACTTAATTTGGGATGAAGAGAGTATTTGTTTCTTGAAAAACCTTTTAAAGCACTGATAATAATGTCGTTTTACATCTAGAACTAGTATTAATTGTTTGTGTACTTGGGCTAAAATTGTTAAAGATGGCTCCTTTATCTTCAGGGTTTATTAGTTACAGAGTAGATGAGTTGTAAATTAAAGCACTTGCTATTCTTTTGTAGATTAGGTCAACGCTGAGATTGAGTCTTTATAGGTAGTCCCCCCCTTTTTTTAGTCCTCGAAGTCCAAAGTTAATTAGGTCTGGTATAACTAAGTTACTTTGTCTTCAACTGTTGAAGGTCAGTAACTTTCTTATTTTTCATTGTGAATGCAGACAATATTTCTGCCTGTTGTTGGGCTTGTTGACCCTGATAAGCTGAAGCCTGGCGATCTGGTTGGGGTGAACAAAGATAGTTACTTGATTTTAGACACCTTGCCATCTGAGTATGATTCTCGTGTAAAAGCTATGGAAGTTGATGAAAAACCGACTGAAGACTACAATGATATTGGTGGGCTGGAGAAGCAGGCAAGAGTTTGACTCATAATAGAGCTGTTGCTGTTATATATATGTAGCTAACGTAACTAGATTATTTGCTCCAGATCCAAGAACTAGTTGAGGCCATAGTTCTGCCTATGACACACAAAGAACGATTTCAGAAATTAGGAGTTCGTCCACCTAAAGGAGTGCTTCTTTATGGACCCCCAGGGACTGGGAAAACTTTAATGGCTCGTGCGTGTGCAGCTCAAACAAATGCCACTTTTCTGAAGCTAGCAGGCCCACAGCTTGTTCAGGTATTTCTTTGTGCTTATGCTCCCCACCCATGCATACTCTTAAAACGGTAAATTCTTAATGGTCACTCTTAATTGGAAATGGTTGTGGTTCCAGATTTTAATTTCCCCCTCGTAGTGCTATTTTTGTAACAAACTCGAGGGATTTTTAACTAACTTATCTTAGGGATATTGCTGGTGATTGATACACAACTAACTAATCAAAAAGTAAAGTGGAAACTCATTTTGGGACCAAGAGTATTTAATATTGTAAGAGCTTGTACAATTTTTGCAATGTTCTGCTTACACAGTTGAACTTAAATGCTTACAGATGTTTATTGGTGATGGAGCAAAACTTGTTCGCGATGCCTTCCAACTTGCTAAAGAAAAATCCCCCTGCATCATCTTTATTGATGAAATTGATGCTATCGGCACAAAGCGATTTGATAGGCATGTCACATTCTTTTCTATTTCACAAGTAGATGTACCCATAGTAATATGGGTTTTGGTAGGACCTACTGATGTAATTACATGTATGACCAGCCTATTTATTTTTTTGTGTTTTCACTGCAGTGAAGTAAGTGGAGATAGGGAGGTGCAGCGAACAATGTTAGAATTGCTTAATCAGCTAGATGGTTTTAGTAGTGATGACCGGATTAAGGTTTGCTTCTGCTTGTTTAATTCCTAGTTTCTTCTTTTTGCTTCTTTTGGTTACTCATTTGCTGTTATGCTCATGATTCAAATTTTTGTTAGAGTTGAATACTGGAACGATTTTTAAATAACATTTCAACATTTTAATGCCTCTAGACTATAACCTACAACAATGCTTGTAATGCTGATAAAGTATCTTTCGTCACGGATGTCAAAAATTTGGTGTATCTGGTAAATTTCAGGTCATAGCAGCAACGAATCGAGCTGATATCCTTGACCCTGCCCTGATGCGTTCTGGTAGATTGGATCGTAAAATTGAGTTCCCACATCCCACTGAAGAAGCAAGAGCTAGAATATTGCAGGTATGCTTCTGAGTTATGTTTCTTTTCACAAACTTTATGCTTTATTTTCTTGCTAGTAGCAGAATCGTTATTGATTACCCCTCTTACACTAAAAATGCAGATCCACTCGAGAAAGATGAATGTTCATCCAGATGTCAATTTTGAGGAGCTGGCTCGGTCCACAGATGACTTCAATGGAGCACAGCTGAAAGCTGTATGTGTGGAGGCTGGCATGCTAGCTCTTCGACGTGATGGAACTGAGGTATGTACTCATCTTTCAACTGCACCTACCACGTACACGGGGGATTCGATTTTTGCTTTTGTTATTACCCTAGGTTGGCAACAGCTTGTCATGAACTTCTTCAAATGATATCATCGAGGCACATGGGAGGAAGAGCTAACCACTAGGCCGTTTGTTTGGGATTACAGGTTAATCACGAAGACTTCAATGAAGGTATCATTCAGGTTCAAGCAAAGAAGAAGGCCAGCTTAAACTACTACGCATGATATGAATCCATGGAGGTTTTGTCAGCTTGGATCATCCATTGGCACTAAAAGCTTAAGATGTTTAGGATGAGAAGAAATTAACCTTTCAAAATCTGTTGCATACCGAAGAAACGTAGCCCGGCCTCCTCACTTGAGATGTGTATTCTCTGTCTCTAATACATTTTCAAATACACTAGAAGAAACAGTTGGATATAACAATCAAATTTCTGTAAGTACTCTTTGTCAAATCCACTTGTGTTAAATTCCACAACTTCTAATAGACATTTAAATTGAAGTCACAATTTTCTTGCAAATCAATTCTTTAACAATGCAAAATGAGCCCTGCTCTGCTAGTAAATTGTTTCCTTTACTAAATATCAAATTTAGTGGAGACTGATCGCTTGAGTTATACACCAAGGTGACTTTCATAAGAAGTTGGAAATGCCATGTCTTCTGCAATTCTTACCTTCCTAAACTCCCATTTTCTTTTAAGAGCATTCACATAGAAGGTTCTCCATGCATTGGGGCCACAAATAGGTCCTAAAAAAATATTGGGACCTTTTAAGTGAGGAAATTTTTAAGAGGTCTGAGCCCTCTAATGAGATTCTTAAATCTTAATGATTGCCCATATTATTTTAATTTGTTAGCCAATTGTATATTACTGCAGACAAAACTATTCATAATACAATAAATATAATATGATAATTTGGTACTCAATTTGAGTATCGAAAAATAAATAAAATACAGAAGGACATAATTTGAGTTTCTTTGATGCGGATGCTCTAAGGGATCTCAACAAGATCCATATTGTCTTGATGCCTATATCTGACAATCCTCAAGATCCCATTGACTTCAGTCTTATTAGTATGTGAACTTTTGTCTATAAAATCGCATCCAAAGTATTAACAAATAGACTGAAAGAGTCATCAGTTTCCTTATATATCCGATGCAAAATGTTTTTTTTTACGAGTGGGAAATTCAAAGTTACATCATTATAGTAAATGAACTGTATGTTCCCTACAATAAAAAAAATTTAAGAAAGGTCTAAAAATGAATACCAGTAAAGTGTACGATAAAGGTGAGAAAAGATTTCTTACTAGGAATTAGGAATTAGGAATCGTTGAGGCTGGGAGGTTTTCTTAAAAATGATTTCATCTTATTTGGCAATGTATATCTAATATGTCGAATCTAGTTAATGGGATATAGTGGAACTGGTTCAGACCTAATCTATGTCTCAGGCAGAGTGATCCTTTTTTTCCATATCTTTTTCTCTATCGTTCTAGAAGAGGCTAGGAGAAACAAAGACATTAAGCTATCTCAATCTCGAGAGCAGGCCCTGAAATCAACTATCAATTATAAATTAAAAATAATTGAAGGATCAAACACAACCTTTCCTATAAATGTATAACTCAAATCACATACTGCATGCATCATCATGTATCAACCATAACCTTTCCATTGCACAATTTCACATCTTTAGTGTATCTAATAAAAAAAAACATACAAGTGAGTAAATAAGAGGTAGATTGATATTGGCAAACATGGCTAAGAATCCTTTAGAATGAAACATTGATTAATTGGCTATTAATTCTGCTTAGTCAAGAAGTAAAGACACATCCACTTTGTTTATGTACACAAAATCAGATTATATAGCCCTACCACTACTACTACTACTAATACTGCTGCTGCCCATTCTCAGTTAGTCTCCTCCCCAAGAACCATCTCCCCCTAGCTTTGCCGGCTCCTTCTTCTCCCAACCATCTCCGCCTTGTTGTGCCGGCTCCTGCCCATCCCCACCTTGCTTTGCAGGCTCTTGCTTCCCCCAAGAACCATCTCCGCTCCCTTGCTTTGCAGGCTCCTGCTTCCCCCAGGATCCCCCTTGCTGTGCAGCCTCCTGCTTATCCCAAGAACCACCTCCCCCTTGGCGTGTTTGCTCCTGATTTCCCCAAGAACCATCTCTGCCTTGCTGTCCACCTCCACCAACATTTGCCTCCCTGTTTCTGCCATTGCCATCAGTACCTGGAGCTCGCTCCTGATTCGCTCGTGTTCGGGGCCGGAAGTACTTCCCAAGAAATTCTTCAGCGAGACTTGTGTATTTGGTCCTCACGAAGTTATCCAAACATTTCCGATACGAAAAATCTTCTTTTCGTCCAGTAGTATCGACTACATAAAGGCACCTGCTCTCCAAGAAACTGCTATGCCTAGAAACCTGTCACATCAAGTCTCAAATTTAATCACAAACACTTCTTATTTTAGAACGAACTTAAAATCAATATCTACATGAGAATGTGATATCCAGGCAAAATAATAATAATAATAAATCTGGCCTGCCATGCATAAAATAAGAAAATAATAGCTGATCAATAACGAATGTGTAACTGTGCAACATTAAGATGACAACAAAGGTCAGTTCCCATGATGTTCTTTTCAGACTGAACCCCTTCTGAAGGATGGCCTCTCCCAAGTCTAAATACTTGAAAATTCAAACACTTAGAGACCAAAATCGAGTTATTATTCCACATAATCAGGGGTTAGCATTTTAGACTGGCACAACAGAAACCAAACCACTGATTGAAAAGTTGCTTCCCAACAAAATCCTAAATGACTTGTTCACTTTTCCTATTCAGCAAAAAAATTCACTTCCGAAAGCAGAAGTATAACAAAAGCTGTACAGTATCCTTTGCTATAGAAATCATTATAATTAATGACATGCATAAATGTTAGAAAGAAAAAAAAGACGCCATTAGTCATAGATACATTCAATTGAATTTATTAATCAAGAGGCCATTAGTTGGACAAAAAATCTGCAGACAGGTCATTATGCACCAGGTAATGTTGTATATTGAAGTAATATACACATAATGTAACCCAATTGCAGTGAATTAAGCTTATGCACATTCTACAAATGAAAAAATAAAACATTTTAATTACTATTGAAGAATTTGAAATAAAAAACAGATAAGTTATAAAATCTTACTACCTCCAATTCATATTAAATGTCATCCTAGAGATTTTCACACAAATTAAGAAGTTATGTAAAATGACTTATTTAACCTAACATGGTAGCTTGTGCATTCATTAATTATTACTAGCATTAGTGATAAGTATTGTACTTTTTTTTTAGAGTGGTAAATATTGTACTTGGTAATATATTAAAAAAAAGGACAGTTGGAATGTGGGGGTGACTTTTTGTCTTCAAATAGTAGAATGACATTTACTTTGAAACAATTTTTGCTGGCTAGAAAGTTTATTATGAAACGGAAGTAGTAAACAAAACAAAAAGAATCGATTTAGTCTAACGTATCAGAGTAACAAAGAACATTACGCAAAATTATTCTAAGCAAGAACATATCATCCAGCATACCATGAAATGATCAATTCCGGCACCTGCCTTCACCGCTTTATCCGGATGGTAATTGAAGACATTTTCTAGTATATATGACTGATCCTCAGCTGACAGTGGGTCACCATCATTATACCTGTGTACCAGGAATTTACTAATCAGTATCTTTCCTGGTTGTCTTGCTTTTTTTTCCTCTTTTTATGAATAGTTCTAATACATATTGTAATAATAAAGCAGTAATAAGCG
Source organism: Pelargonium citronellum (assembly GCA_036897665.1). Classification (NCBI taxonomy): domain Eukaryota; kingdom Viridiplantae; phylum Streptophyta; class Magnoliopsida; order Geraniales; family Geraniaceae; genus Pelargonium; species Pelargonium citronellum. Next base: position 1,882 of record JAYMSZ010003152.1, on the reverse strand, counting down.
TACAGTGGAGCACAATATTAAGAACAAGGTGAAAATAAACAGAGCAGATGAAAATAAAGTACAGGACAGGGCATCAAGATTAAGGTAAAACTAGGATTGCATGCAAAGAAATGAATGATAATGACCCATAACCAATGTAAAATTCAAAGGGCACAAATAGATCCAAACCCACAAGGCACTGGACATAAGTTTAGCGAATAAGTTCTACATAAAATTCCCCTTCCGACTAGTAAAAGAAAATTGTAATTTTAATGAAAAAGGTGGTTTTGTGGGATTTGATAAAATGTCATCTCAGTTAAAGGATTGGGCCAAAAGGAAAGAAGTCTTAACTCAAGAGCCAAGAGGTAAATGAGCAGGTGTTAGGGCTTGATAAAGTTAGTAGTTAAGTAAGATGATCTAGTGTCAGCTGGTTAGCTCCTTTGGATGGTTGGGTTAAATTTAATGTTGATGAAGTAGCAAAAGGAAAGTCAGGTCCAACGGATATTGGTGGAGTGCCAAGGATTTTTAAGTGGCGAGGTGATTTCTGTGCTCTCAGAAAGTACTAGGAAACTTGACTCGAATTTTGCTGAGCTGAGAGCCAACATGGTGTTGGAATTAGTTGGTTCATGGCGAGAATGGAAGATATGGTGAATTGGTAGTGGAAAGAAAGTGACTTGAAGGTGGTGGTGTCTTAAATCAACAAGCTTTCGCACGAACCATTAAAGTATTGGGAGAGTTTTAAGAAGATCAAAGAATTACAAAAGGAAAATTATGGAGTGCAAGTGGTTTGTTCCTAAAGGGAAGTTAATTCTATGGGTGATACTTCAGAGGAAAAAAATTGGTGTCTTCAGACCTCAACATTTATTTTCGTGGTTCTAAATATTAGGAATGATTGAGCTGAGGGTTTGAAAATATTCTAAAAAAAGAGTCTTTGTGGGCTTTGTTTTAGAAACGACAATGTGTAATGGTTTAGGCCTTTAGGGTATGCTATTAATATTAGCTAATGTAGCTTTACCAAGGGTTTCCTCTCCGCATAAGTTTTGTAGGTTTTGTAACATGGTGGAATTCTTGCAGGTTATAAGCTTTCATCGCTATTGGTCCCTATTTCATTGAATTCAATGAAGCTTTTCAAAAAGAAAAGAAAAAAGTACTTTTACCAAGATGTGATATCTCCAATAATCCTTGAAAAATGGTTCTTTCTTTTTCTAATCTAGGGCAATGGATAATACAGACACAGTTGCAATAATCCTCAAATAACCACAAGCATTTGGACCCAGAGAGTGCACAACGAACTGTGAAAAACCTTGCAGTCGATGGATCAGGGGTAAAGCCTCAATAGTTTAATTTAAACTTGAAACATATTGCAATATACTTCATAGCAAATTATTGTACGCTCCAATGTGTGAAAAACAATTAAATCAGATATACTCAAATAAGTATAGTGAGCACTAAGGAAAACATACCCGGACTGATGCATTATTCTTCTTAGAGACGTCATGATTGGCTCAATGTCCAGCAGAATATCTTGTTCCTCAGAGGTGAACATATCTAACCGCTGTCTTGTTGCGGTGAAAATTCCACCTACAGCATCATTATTAGCCATTCCAGGTGATTTGGCAAGGCGGTTCCTGTCTTTCCAGTCTCCAGTATTTGAACCCCTGCCGCGATTTTGACGTCCCCACTGATTCTGTTTTTCACCACCACCACGTCCAGATTTTGAAGAATCCCATCCACGTGCAGTTGTGGGCTGATTCGACTCATATGGAGCCCCCCAACCATGAGAACTTTCTTCGGATTCTTTTGGCTTTTCCCCAGAAGTATCTTGCGAGTCTTTCTCCTTCCCCCAAGAGCTTTCTTGGGGTTCCTTCTGTTTTCCCCAAGTGCTTTCTTGGGGTTCCTTCTG